>PISX010013350.1:0-57088 GCA_004024625.1 Mellivora capensis | reverse complement strand
CCGCTCCACTCTCTGAAACACAGCTCTGTCCTGAAGAGCCCTCTCCTCTCGTGTCCCTTGCTGCCACCCTCCTCCTGGTCCCATGAATGGAAACAAATTGTTTTCAGCTACAATACCACGGGGCTCCGCTTTGACCTGCATGATACAGTGACTCTGTGCGCCTTGAATTTTTACATACAGCTGCATAAAGCAATTTTCATGTAAATTTCTAGGTAAATCAGCCTGCTGTTGGTCTCTTACATGGACACATACACAGAAACCATTAAGTTTGACAGAAGATTAGAAGTTGCCCTTGTTTCTTGGGATGCCATCTCCCCGCCCCCCTCCACGACTTTGACAGTGTCTGAATTAGAAAAGCAGGAGTGGGAATCGTGCCTTGGCCTCACCCAGGAACCCCACAGGAGCAAGGCGCTCATCATTGCCCCAAACATCCCCTTGGCTTGGATGCAATGCGATTGGAAAGAGTCTCTCTGGGAACGAAAGAAAACTGGATATGAAAATCAACCTTCAAATGAGCAGAAGGAATCAGGTAATTCTCTCGCCCTGCCGGGGAATGACTAGGCCACCTCCAGTACTATGACTTCTTCCGGAGATGCACCAGATGCAAGCAAACAGGCCCTATGGCCTTCAGAGGCCACACCACTCCCATCCATGCGCCCAGGCTGGCTCAATTAGCTCACAGCAGGTGGAGAAGTTTCCAGGGTCAGAGGAGCAAATCAGTTCTTCAGAGACACCTTGGCCTGGGAGCTGGGAGCCGGGGCCCTCCCAGCCCAGCCAGCAACAGGAGCAAGGCAGTGGACCCAGCCATCTGGCGGCGGTCTACCCGGGCCCTCATCTAAATCTGTCTCTGTCCGAAAGAGGCACACTTCTTGAACATGTTCTTTTAAGGCGGCAGCATCCACAGAGCACAAAGGGAAAGATGTCACCAAAACCTGGCCCAGGATGTTTGTTTATGCAATCTTTAAATAATTCCTCTTTATCTCAACTGAGCCCATCACAGCATGTCACAAATAAATGTGTCGCCTTGGCCTATTGTTTGCAGCTCAGGATCGTCAAGCGAGAAGAAAATATTACAGAGACCGAGGGAGATACACGCAGGAGTGTGACCTTTAACTGCACTACCTATAACCAATCTCATCAAATTAAAGCACTGTATATTTTCCTTAATAATCTCTGATTAGGCTGGGGCTATGAGTGGACACGAACACCCGCCATTGCTATGCAGCGGGATGTCTGCCTAGCACCAGCAAAGCGTTTGGGAATAAGTGAGCAAAATGCTTTAATTTGATAGGGTTAGAATCCTGCAGGCTCTGGGGTGAGAGGTCCCCAACAGCTCCGCTCACACTGAATATGCAGAAATAAAAAAGTAAATTGCTTACATCTGCTGCAGGCGGCAGGGAAAATGATCTGATTGGACGGTCCGAGGGCTCTCCATCTCTTTTGGGTTAGAGAGAGGGTTTCAGAGCATCAAAAGCTTGTAATTGGAGTAATTCTGAATTAATGGACACACACACACACACGCACGCACACACACACACAACATTTTGAGGCAGCTGTTTGCAGAAGCCTGCCTGTTTAGGAATGCTTGCAGATTACAAAGAAGCAACTTTAAAAATAATCTTTTACCCCACCCGCTCCCCAAATGAATCCTAACTACGGGCTTGAATTTGACAACAGGTAACAAGTATAACGTTCTTATCTGGCTCGTCCTTCTGCCACAGAGCCTAGGAGCTATCAGACCTACATATCTACTTGCCCACTTTGTACATCCTCCTGAAATACATGAGCACTTCGATTCTCCTTCATGCATAAAAAAATGACTAGAAAAGGAGCTTCACCGGGATTCCTCGAAGTTGACATAGAAAGCTCAGGTTTTGCCTTGCTGTGTGATGTGGGATTTAATCTGCGTATTTGATCAATAAGAATCAAAGGCAGGACTCAAGGTCTTTGGGGGCACAAGCCGGTTCAGTTTCATGCGGGATGTCAGGAGGTGGCCTGCTGTGTCACCTTGATGCGCTCACAGGACCCCGGTCGGGAACCTGCCTCACTGATCGCATTAGCCTTGGCTCAGTCTGCCAGTGTGTCTAGCATTTTGTGCCAACCAGGCCAAGGTTGCGTTTGAACTTTGTTTTCATTTCATTTCATTTCATTAGCTTACACCAGCTTGCAAATCTAAGTAAGATCGCCTGGTCCCATTGTCAGCAGGCTCCCATCATGCACTGTCTCTCTCGGTTGAGAGTAAGCCCCCGAGGAGGGTGAGTTACTGAAACTGAACGGGCCGAGGGAACACGTCCTGGGAGCCAACTTTCAAGAGCTATTCCTCAGCCAGGCGTTGATCTGGGAAGGCAGCTTGGGCCACACAGGCACTGAGGCTGAGATGGAGAATCCCGAGTGCCCTTAGAGGCACTCTCCTTAGACGGACCGATCCACACTCCTTGGAAATCCTAGTAGTGAACAGGGCTGATATCCAAAGGCAAAATTTGTTTCCATGTTCTCATTATGACCCAAAGCTATTTGAAATCATCTGAAAAGCCTATGTTTTCCGGCAAGCACCAGCTTGATAGGTTTTATAATGCCATAAGCAAGCTGAAAAATAGTCGCTCTTATCTATATGTCTATGTGTGCACGTGTATGATATACACGTCCTTGCACACACATACACACAGATGTCATTATTTTTTTAATGTGAGCAAATCAGTGGATTTGACACTAAGCCACACAGAGAGAAGTCTAGGTCCATTCCTCCCAGCAAATTCCATGATACACGGAGACAATGAAGTCTTTTTAATTTCCCGATTTAGGCAGCGCTGTTCAGGGTGGGTGATGAGACACCGTGACCTGGTTTCTGTTAGCAGAATTCTCTCTGAGCAAGAGTCCCTTCCTCAGTAAGGCTCTGCCTCTACCAAATGGTTCTGCTTTGGTCTCTATCATCCTGAAATCTCCTTTGTCTGCCGGGCGCTGCCACAGTCTATTGGAAGGTATTTGTCAACAATTATATGTCTATTAAGGAGTAGTCAATCAGTGTGGGCCCAAACAGCCAGGCCTCCAGGGTCTAGCTATTGATAGGAAACTGTCAATATCGCATCCAGTCCTTTTCTCAACATATCACGCAGCTGCCTTGCCCAAATCCGTTGTCTGCGAAAGCTCCCAGGACGGCTTCACTTGCCAGGTTCTCATTCCTCCACTTTCTAAACTATATTTCGTTTGAATGAATCAAAGTCATTAAAAAAATCTGAATAAAAGATACTTATTAAAATGCTGTTTCAACCAGGTTGGTGAGGGGGGAGAGCTGATTTTGAATATAATTAAGAACATTATGGAAGGACTCTGCATGTAGGTGGCTGCAATTACTCTTGGAAATTGATAAAACCGGAAGAAAATTAATAAGGGATCCTTTAAATTAGCTTGACAGTAATTAATATCTATAAATACTTTCCATTCCACCAACACAAAGTTTAGAGTTATTTACCTAATTTAGGACAAAGGTCGCGGTACTAGCCAATATATTTTTGTGCATATTCAATTTACAAATCCTACTGCGGATTTTGTAATTATTATCAGAAAGGGCTTGTCTTTTCTTGAAAGAAGAAAGACTGGGAGTTCCATGTGAATGTTTTAAATTGAGGACCCCCTCCTCCCCTGGCAAAAACCACAATGTGGGGGCGGGGGAGGGGAGAAGAAAAGACAGAAAGAAAAGAAACGCTAAGGAAGGCTGTATCCTTTGAACCGGCAACCTTCCTGCATCACAGAATACACTAGTTGTCCTACAACAAAAGACTGCATGAAACCCTCTTCACAAAGGCCTCAGACACCCCCTCCCATATTTAAAGCAGATGTAATAGTTAGGGTCTCTGTGCCACATAAGATGAACTTTTAATATCTCTTACAGCCAAGGTTGGTTAAACTTACAAAAGCCAACGTTTTCTCCCTTCATTCAAATGTTTCCTTGAGATTCTCCGACTCCCAGATCAGATGGAGAAATTAACGACAGGCAGGCCTGATGATGGCTCAGGTTCAGGTAACAGGCAAATGAATTCAGAGCTAATGCATGATTAGACTTGCCCCTCTAAATTCAGCCTTCTTTCATTCTATCCCATCTATTGTCACTGAAACCAAAGAATTCAGATATTGGGATAGACCAAAGAAAGGTCAAAAAGGAATCCAGGCCTCCAGTGAAAGTTTTTTGGGTTAGTGAAAAAATATAGAGTAAAAATTGTTAAGTGCGGAAGTGAACCAAGATATCTCAGGTGGGAGGACTTTCTGTGCATTCTGTTTCTTCTTCTTGGAGTCAAAACAGAGAAGCTCAGAGGTACGCTGATTAAATTACCTATCTCCTGGCTAAGGAGTGTTCCCCATAACCCAAGAACGCTGGGATCTTTTTTGCATTTTACGACCCCAAACTAATGACTTTTAATGCATATTTAGTTTTATAGGTGCTGTTGATGTTCAAATCCACTTATAGATATTCAAATTTCATCTGCCTATAGATTTAAAGGAGCCCTGTGGTTCATTTTAGATGCTCATTCAGGAAAATTATAGATGGTCTTAAAATTTTCCAAGAGCATAAATAGTGAAATGGACCAGGTCAGGAACCCACATACTAAGAGGTCCCTGAGTCTTTACTTCCATAGCAGACAGTCATCTTTGCAAGGGGCAGCTGATCTCCTCTTTTGAAAGCTCCATTATGTGTATTTACAAAATAAACAATGCATGCAAGTTCATGATTGTCATCATTAATAATATGCATTATAGCAAGCCGTTAAATAAATATACGTGCCATAGATGTCTGCCAGACCATCACGCCTTTTTTCGTACATCAGATCCGAGGCATTGTCTTTGTTGTATTGAAAAGGGAAAAAAAAATCACTCTTCATGAGGCAGCAGCAACAACAAAAGAAATCATTATTTAAAATAACTCACCAATGTTCAGATGCTCTGATTTTAAATCAGATAAGTCAGCAAGTGCGCAGTTGGGGCAAGAACTTGGTCTCATTAGACTCAGGTTTGCAAGACACAACCACTAACTGGGATACAAAATGTTCTCAGTGCTTCAATAATTAACTATGTCTCATAGGAAAAGACAAACAAGTAAACAAACAAATAACATGATCTCTTATGAGTTCAAGCTGAACGAGTTGTTTGGTGTGAAAGGCTTCTATGCTGATTCTCTCCTTAAAAATTTATTGTGTGAGCATGGGAATAGTTGCTCACTGACAAATTCTTTCAAATCAAGCTATGTTTACAGAACGCTAGGATGGAACCTTGAAGAATTTCAGCTGGACAACCTAGAGACCTGTGTGTAACTGCACACAGATCTTAGCAAGATTCTTTGGTGGAAACAAGTCTCTAAGATTTTTTAAATTACATGTTTCTTTAAAGTATATATTATTCCAGCCTCTCATTAACTAATAATACTCAATTCAAGAAACAGAAAAAAAAATGTACTTCCTGTACTCCTGACTAATTGGTGAAGGATTATATATTAAAAAACTAATGCTTGAGCTTCACTTTTACTTAGTTAAAATTTTTAGTGCCTGCAGAAACATGGAAGCAGAAAAAAAAATGCAACACATTATTTAAACATTGTATCTATACATAGAGGAGGAATGTATATTTCATGGGGAAAGGGTATTAACATTACTTGCTAAGATGAAGGAGAACATTTGGTCTCCTCTGATTTTCTCCTTTAAAAGGGCAACATAAAGGCTTTATAGGGAGAATGCATAGGTGCCCATTAATTGTGATTTTTTTATTGGCCAAAAAGAAACGCTTTGACAGGGCTGTGTCTGAGTTCATGTTACTTTTTTTTTTTTTTTTTTTTTTTTTTTTTTTTTTTTTACTGTAGAGACTTTGGTTGAGAGAGTTCTAACAAAACTTTTTAGACATTTATTTTGTAAGTTTCCATCAAGTTTTTATCAGCAGGAGAGCAAACATGTTGATAGCAAGGCTCATTCAGGAAGGCGAGGAATCTGGCAAAGGTCTCGCAGCCTTCCTGTGATGGGGATGGGTGCTCATCTTCCCAGGTTCCGTTTACTTCACAGAAAAATACACTTTTTCCTCCTGTTTCCCATCAATTGAAAGAAAAACGAGAACAAGAAAGGGTAAGGCAACCACAGAAAGAATGAATCAGGAAGGAGCATAAATGAGTGGATTGGGTGGAAAGCCCGGGTTGAAATTAATTCCTTGCTTGGTTTTTTTTGCCTAAAAGAGTAATCTTAAAAAAAAGTCTGGCTAAGACTCTATCAAGGGGCTCTCTCTACTTTGGAATTAGCTCTCACAGTCCTGGAGAGTCCCAAAATGTTAGCAAATTCAAACAATTTGTCTCTCTGGAAGCCCCGGTACATCTCACTGCTTCTAATTGAAAAGGGATAAGGGAGCCCACGTGTGCTTTTGTGAGTAACTGCTCTCCACTTGCAACTTTTTTTTTTTTAATATGGAACCAGCCTAGAATATGTAAAAACTGACACATAGTGGAAATTCATTTCTCAGAGGTAGAGGTTATAAGGTGTTATAAGGTGTTGCTGTGTTAGATACACACAAAACTGACAGGCATGAATGTCGTGCTATGCTTTTTGAAAAACCAAAACCAAAACCAAAAAAAAGAAAAAGAAAAAGAAAAGGAGGAGAAGTAGTTGATTGAAATCACATTTTTTTCCCTGTTTCCAAATTAAAGACCAATATTATTTATTTCCCACGTGTTTTGAACATATATCTATTTCCAAATATATCAATTTCTCTAGTTTTGCCTGTCTAAATATCCAGGCTCTTCTCTCTCTTACAAAGCTCCTGAAGGTATCCAGAGGGGGAGCAATCTTTTATAAATGAAAATCTCCCAAGCTGAGCATTCCCTAAAATGTATTTTTTTCAAAGTGCTGAGAAACAGCTTCATTTCAGTGAGTTTATAAAGAACACATACTTCCATTTCAAAATGCAGAGATTTCCAACTACAAAGATATGCTTGTATAAGGAAGAAATTAAGCCTTTTCAATAAAGTGCTTTGTTGAAACATTTTCTATTCAATTCAGTAAGCAAAGGTATTTTTTTAAGTTTCATGTAAATTTAGGATATCATTAGATTTTGGAATTATTTAAAAACAAACCAGACCTCTCATTCTTTTATGTACACACACACACACACACACACACACACACACTTCCTACCACGAATTACTAGAGGCCAGTTAAAAAAAACCTTGTGGTGTTGCTACCATAAAATAAAAGTATTTTCTAATTATTCTTGTCTATTTAATTAGAAAGTATTATTTCCTGTTTTTCAAATCAGCGATTTCTCTCCGAACAATGGATTAGGACACACCTTCAAATAATAATTAGAAAAAAAATCGACTTCCAGAATATTTAAGGGTGAAATTCCAGATGCTCCTGGCAAAATCTATGGTATCCTACTGCCATCTACTGACCATTGTTCAAATGTAACGATTTAAAGATACATTTTATGATACTTAAATTTAATTTTTTTTTAATTTATAGAATTAAAGAATTTTAAGACCAAAACACTTTGGTCTCTACTGGATTGAAGGTTATTCCAGATGCTTGAAAACACATGACTGTTCTAAGCTAAACTCTGTGTACGGGTAACCATCCCTTTCTAGGCTTGGCTTTGCTTTCTGTGGCTCTCCTGAGAATGCCAGTTCCTTCTCTAACCCTTCAGAATACTGAGGGCAGGATTCAAATCCTCTCTATTCCTCACCACTCACCACCCAACATACAGACACACCCCCGGTCTCTTCTCCAAACTAAATGGTCTTCTTTCCTTTCATCGGCTCCACAGCTGAGATGATTTCAGTGCCTCTTGCAAGTCAGACGAGAGTCCCCTGAACATAGTTTCCTTCACTCACTCTTCTCTTTGAATGTTAAATCTGAAAGAGAGCACTTTGCAAAATAGGTTGGTCACCTCCCTTGCTCTGTGTCTTCTACCTTTGTCAATATAGCCAAAGGTCATGGTAGGTATTTTGGCAGTCACAAACACCACATAGGATTTGCACTCAAGAAATCTCCCAGCTCTTTTCTATCTGTGCCATTAGTTGCTGAGCTATGTCCTCCTAATAGGCTTATAAAGATTCCTGGGGACTTTTTGTTCTTTGGGTTTTTTTCAAACTAAGAAAATATTCTTTTTTTTAAGATTTTTTTTTAAATTTATTTGACAGAGATCACAAGTAGGCAGAGCAGCAGGCAGAGAGAGAGGGGGAAGGAGGATCCCCGCTGAGTAGAGAGCCCAATGCGGGGCTCGATGGGGCTCGATCCCAGGACCCTGAGATCATGACCTGAGCCGAAGGCAGAGGCTTAACCCACTGAGCCACCCAGGTGTCCCAGAACATACTCTTATATTCAGTCCTTTGAGGTATATTCTACTTAGAGACGGCCCATTGTTCTAGCCTGCCAAAGCGTATTTGTATCCTAATTTTATCTTTTTCAATTTTGTAGTGATTGTGTATTTGTTATCTAACACTGTTTTTATTTAATTATCATACTTCCTACTGTTCCTCTCCAAACTACTTTTCTCCAACCCTGTAGACATCTTCCACTTTGATCACACACCTTAAGACAAAGTTTCAAGGATGACATTTATGTGCTGAACACATTGCCTAGCAGATCATAAGATCTCAACAGGCGATAGCTCTTCTTGTAATTATCATTAATAAAAATAATTCATACAGATGCATGACATAGCTGTAATCTGTGATAGAAATTGCCACGATGCAAATATCTGTTTTAATAATAAAGTCACTCTACCAATTACAGTTTCTGATCCATTTCTGCTCTTCACAGGTTCCTCACAAAGAGGCAAATGACCTGATCGTCATCTCCAGCAGGATACTCAGCTCACAGAGGAGAATTCTTTGTAGCCAGGAGCCTCTACACTTGGGGACAATTGGGAATTCTCTTGCAGAACTCTTCCCATGTGCCCACACCATGGCTCCCGGTTCTCTCCTAATACACGTTCTTCCTATTGAGGGGAATGCAAGGTTCTGAATCGAAGGAAAGATGAAAGCAAACGAGAAGGGGAACAGTATCTAGCTTCTCCTTTTGCTCCAAGTTAATTGCTGAGGCCACCTGCTCCGAGCTAGCGCTGCTGCCTCCCCTTGGATCCTATTCTTGCTCGAAGAGTAACCAGAGCATGACACGCAGGTCCCCGAGCCCCGCCGGTTTCAGGTCATTCCAGGACTGGCATAGACTGACACAGTTCTAGAATTCATCCCCGGCTTTCTGCTCTTTGGAACGACCCAGAATTAATATATTTAGGCCAGGGTTATTCCATTTTAATAGAGCTTTAATAGTATTGGGGTCTAATAACCCACTTTTTAACTCCTGAAAATTGGACTAAAATAGATAGCACTCACTTAATCCACAGCATCTCTAAAAGGAGATGAGGAGGAGGTTCATGTCTCTCCCACCAGGAAAAAGAAAAATCAGACCATTCATCAAAATTTCACTCTAAAAAAATTATAGAGGGTTTTTTTTTTTAATATTGAAAACAATTCCATTTTTAAAAACTCCAGTGCTAGGTGAAAACTTGAAAAATGACCCCAGGAGTAAAACAACACCTTTCCTCCTGATAAATGTCATAGGAACTATATAAAACTTCTAACTTCTTGCTAAAAATGTCAGGTTCTAAAATACCAAATTTTTATGGCAGAGTTATAAAATATGGGAAGAACATAAATGAGCTACACGGGTACCAACAATGGCTGATACAAAGACTTATCTGGAGCATGTGTGATTTGGGGTGTACCAGGAGCCTCCAGAGAGCAGAACTCTCTTAGAACCATCCCTCCTCCCAGCTTCTAGAAGGTTTTTAAACTGTTGGACTGTGTCTAAACTCTGACTTCAACCAATCCAGAAAGCATGATACCTGCAGACCCAGGGGAGCCTGCCTGCGTCAGTGCCGAAGTGTGAATGGATAGGCAGATAGAGGGTTCTCGGCGTCCTGCTGTCAGCCCTATCTGCTCCGGTCTCCCGTCACACGCACAAACGCATTTAAACATAATCATTATTTTCGTTTCCCTTGGACCGCACTTCTGCTTCTCCTATCCTCCTCCTTGCCGAAGCTTCTCAAAGTAGAGCTTCATCCTGTCTCCAGCCTCTGTCTTTTGTCTCTCGGATATTCTTCCACTAAAGTTTTGGTTTTTTAGCGTCACTTGCATGGCTCAGTTGGTTGGGGGTTGGGTGTCTGCCTTCAGCTCAGGTCACGATTCTGGAGTCCCAGGATGGAGTCCTCTGTGGGGCTCCCCCTTGGTGGGGAGCCTGCTTCTCCTTCTCCCCTCCCCCCTACTCATGTGCTCTCTCTCTCTCTCAAAAAAAATTGTTTTTAAATAAATGTGTCAAAAAAAAATAAATGTGTCATGTTATCAAATTATAAATTAAAATACATTTTAAGAAAGCAAATAAGGATAAAGGCTCCGACAATGACAAAGACCTGTGCATCCTGCCTCACACTAGTTTGCGTCCCCAAATCTCTTTAATGCCTTTCATTTTTTTTTTTCTTTTTAGAGGTAACTCTAAAAATGTTGCTTATACTGCCCTATCTTGACTTATTTACTTAAGGCATTATCTACCGAGAGGCGACTAGATGGACTAGGAGCGCCTGCCTTCGGCTCAGTTCGTGATCCTGGGGTTCCGCGATGAGTCCCTGTGGGACTCCTTGCTCACTGGGGAGTCTGCTTCTCCCTCTCTCTCTGCCTGCCTCTCTGCCTACTTGTGGTCTCTGTCTGTCAAAGAAATAAATAGATAAAGTCTTTAAAATTAAAAAAAAAAAGACATTATCTATTGAACTATTTATCGTCTCAATCTCCCCCCTTCCTTAAAACAGAAGGTTAGTGAGAGCAAGGCCTTTGTCCATAGTGTTCTTTGCTTTATCTGTGGAAACATTTGTAAAAATTGGAAGTTTCCTTGAATTCCTTTTCCACTTTTTTTTCCCCAAAGAAGTAGCGGGATGCTGAAAGCAAAGATGTTGGCATAGATAGTCGAATTCTAATAAAAAACTAAATTTTTGCCTGAAATATTTACTAAACTAACCCTTTCCACACCATCAGCCATCAGGATCATCCCATTGATTTGGGAGGGGGAGGGAAGTGAGAAAATGCCATTTTGTATATATCAATTACATTACATCAATCATAGCTGAGATTGAGGACTTCTGGTTTAAAGTTCATCCTTCTATAGTTTCATTTGTAGGAGAAAAAAAAGATTTTTATGACACCATATTTAAAGTTTCGAAAACATTAACTTGAGTCCATAGGAATTCCAGTGGCACACAAAATCGTGTTTAGCAGCACTGCAAGAAATTTAAAGGAGAATCCAATGAACTCTGAAAATTCGGGGTGATTCTATTATACGTAGGAGACACGAGCTTGCTCCTGGGCCTTCATCTTGGTGGCAGACTTTCTCTTGCACATCCCAAAGATGAAGGACCCAGAAAAGGGCTAAGTATGCTGTTGACTCAGCAGGTCTCCTTACTCTACCTGCGGGACACGCCACATGCCACACAGAAAACACAGCTGCACACTCCTGTGCCTCACGCACCCAGCCAGCTACACCCAGGATCCCGAATGTATACACGTGCACCAGACCCAATGTCTACTTAAAAATCAGATTTATTTTGTTTGGTTTTAACGAGAGCCAAGAGAGCTAATAAGCCAACAAAACAAGACTGCACACACCCAGACCCAAGCACACACAACGATATACAGACTATGCCTCAGCCAAAATTGTGCCTTTAATGCGGAAACCACAATCTGAAGGATACATCGGAAGAAAGGAAGAGTTGAACTGTAATGGGATTGTTTTCCTTCTGAAGTGTCCAGTCCAGTGGCCAGGACATGACTCTCCTTCTGTGGATGTTTTTCTTTCTCAAAAGCACAAGAGAAAGGAAGCGTACAGAGCAGGTGAAGTTACCCCAGGTACCAGACAGTGGGCAGGTGCAGGCACAGCGGTGCACGTGAGACCCATTTAAACTTGCAGTTAAGCTCTCCCTCTCCACAGTATCTGTGTGTCCTTGGGTCACCTCTCTCTAAGCTTCACTTGCGGCATCTGTGCTAAAATGACAAAAATCAAACAAAATTGTGTGTGTGAAACATTTGTGTTTGTGTTGCCACAACACAGCAAATGCCACAACATTTGGCACGTCATAAGTGCACAGTGTTACCCATTACGATGTGTTAAAGTCGACACCTTAGCTTTGAATCCTGCCACTGACTTGATGTCCTTATTTGTTAGTCAATGTGAAGCTTGGGGTACTGAGTCTAGGGAACGGGCAAGAGGGGCAAAATTTAAATGCCACAAAGTGTGTAGAGACGTTACTTAGTCCAGTAGAAATAAGCAACGGCAAGATCAAGCTATTTGGAATTCAAGGTTAGATATTTGGAATTCAAGGTTAGATATTTGGAATTCAAGGTCAGATATTTTCAAGCTGGGGCTGTGTGGTGTCCGCTATTTTCACCACTGGTCTGAGACGATGCGTGAGGCCCAGTCTCTCATTTTACAGAGGAGAAAACTCAGGGATGGTTTGCTAATGACTCACCAGGACTTAGCTGCTAAGTCAGATGTTAGTAAGCTAAAGAAAGATGGAGACCATCTTGTTCGGGCCTCTGATTTTCAGTAACAAAGAAATGAAACCCAAATATCTAAAAATCCACCCATTTTGCTAATCTGTTGAATGTCTGAAAAATTTCACATGCATGCTAAAAAAGTTTGCTATTTTTCTTCTCAAAAAACAATTGAACTCGATGATTAATGAAGGTTTAGGAAATTTTCTAGAAAAATGTTCAGTCTCCTAGGATGCTAGTGGAAAGGTCATGCCATAGCTTTTCCTAAAAGCAGTTTGGCAATCTACTTCAAAAGCCTCACTTTAGTGTGCTTCACCTGGAACCAAATGATTTTGTTACTGTAAATTTATATTAAAAAATAATCAAGGGACACCTGAGTGGCTCAGTGGGTTAAAGCCTCTGCCTTCGGCTCAGGTCATGATCTCAGGGTCCTGGGATCGAGCCCCACATCGGGCTTTCTGCTCAGCAGGGAGCCCGCTTCCTCCTCTCTCTCTGCCTGCCTCTCTGCCTACTTGTGATCTCTGTCTGTCAAATAAATAAATAAAATCTTTAAAAAAAATAATCAAACATACACAAGACTTTGTATCCAAAGATCTTCACTATGAAATTAGTTACAATAATTTTAAAAAATGGGAGAGACCACATACAATCCAACACAGGGGTATTTATAGGACATCCTCATGAAATTCTCCACAGGCAGAAATAACATTATATAATACTTTTAAAATAAGACAACTCTATGGTATATTGTTAACAGAGAAGAGAAATTACAAAGTAGTATGTTCCGTATGATTTATTTCATTGAAAAATAATATTTTTATAACCATGGTAGGTTCCAAGGGGCTGTTCCCAACCCCCCTTTTTTTGTAGGTCTTCTCTGGTGAATTTATATAATTTTTATATAATTTTTAATCTGAAAAATATTAACCAATATACATGCATGATAAAGGCTAAGAAGTCAATTGAAGAAAGTGTAAGGGCTCCATGGGGAAATGTCCGCAATCACAAAAAGCTGGGTGGAAACTTCTCTTTAGATTTTTGGAAGAAAGCCAACAGAATCCTATAGTAAAAATTATGGCCAAATTTTAAGAGCACCCTATGCTTTTCAATCCCTCCTCTTCCCTAGACTGCAGCTGTCTTCAAGCAACCTATGAGTCATGAAAATGTGGCCCATGGACAAGCTTCCACATTTTGATAAATACATGTTGATAAAAGGCAGACAGAGAAATGAATCCATTTCCTATGAAACTAATCCTTTCCAAATATGCTATCGCGTCTCCCTGTAACTTGACTTTTATGGTGGCTTGCTAATATACTTTTGATTAAGAACAATATTTGTATCGTATATCATTCACTGAAAAGGAAAAAACAAGATCTGGCCCCTTAGAAGGCAAACCTATGCAGCGACCCGGGTCTCGGCTCACCATGAGTTAGACGCGCTGCTCCCCAGCCCTGGGAGGGATCCAACAAAGCTCCAAAAATTGAACCAAGTACAGAGCTCTCTAATACGTTAGGAATCCCAACACCTCCAAATGAGTCACTGTGTTAGCCTAACCAATCCCTGTGAAATCTCTCTCCAAATTATGAAGGTAAAGAAGTCTTTGATGTAAGAGCAAAGTCAAACATAACCAAACATGTCTTAAATATATAGATTTCCCAAGGCCAGTTTTTTTTTAATGTAGCAGGATATTTAAACGAAATTTCGGCTTGTCTCAGAGTTGAGTACATTTTCAAAAAATAGATAAAAACTGGTTACAGACTATTTAACACCCTCCTTTAGGGTGTATACAAAAGGAGTTGGAGTGTTTCTGTAGCTGACCAGCATGGGGTTGGTGGATATAACAGGGGATGTCCAATTAAGTGTGAAATTCAGATAACGAAGATTTTGTAGTATAAGTATGTCCTAAATACTACATGGGTCATACTTATACTCAATATTGTCCTTGTTTATCTGAAATTCAGTATTCCTGGGCATCTTCTTTTTTTTTTTTCTTTTCCCCCCTCCCCTAAATTCAGCAACCCTTTGTCAATAGGGGCTTCAACAACCCAACTCAGAGAGCTTAAATGCATGTGCCTTGTAGTCATAGGGTCACTGTACACAGGCTGCTTTTCTGATGACAGGACAGAGAGCATGATGCTACGGTGACACGGGTACACCCCCAGAGTTTGCCTGGAGAATGAATGCTTGAGAGATTCCTGTGGTTCCAATGTGAACCACACAGGAGAAAGATCTAGATATGTCCCAGACAATGGTCTGTGGAAAGAGAACTTGGGCAGAAGGTAGTTGGAGGTTATGAAGTGGTCACAAGGGACCAGTGGGAACAGGGAGGCATTTGCCCATTCAACAGAAGTTCAGGGTGATGGATGCTCAGAGATCCCTGTGTGCGAGAGCAAACGCACAGGCACAAAAGAGAGAGGAGAGGGGAGGGAGTGGGGGGATCAATATCAGAATAGAAAAAGTTAGTTTTAGGGGAACCTGGGTGGCTCGGTTGGTTGAGCTTCTGCCTTCGGCTGGGGTCATGATGCCGGGGTCCTGGGATCGAGTCCCATATCAGGGTCCCTGTTCAGTACGGAGTCTGCTTCTCCCTCTCCTTCCACTGCACACTCACTCTCTCTTGTCAAATAACTAAATAAAATCTTTAAAGAAGGTAAAAAATAAAGAAAGAAAGAAAAAGTTAGTTTTAAATAAATACCGAGATGGAGAGTACAGAGCTTGATCTCCAGGACAACTCCAGTCAAGTAAGAAGTTCTCTACTCTGCTGTTCCCCTTAAATCTTTTCCTTGTTGGAGCTTCATAAACCATTCTGCACATGGGAAGGAAATATAGAAGCATAAGATAGAGTGGACGGCCATCCCTCCTGTTCTTCTGACCAGAGGTAGTCTAAGATGAGAAAGAGGAAGAAAAGGAGAACTACTCAAAGACTCGAAGAACAAATATTTTCTTCTTTAAAAAAAAAATGATTTTATTTATTTATTTATTTGACAGAGAGAGAGAAAGCAAATACAAGCTGGGGAAACGGCAGGCAAAGGCAGAGGGAGAAGCAGACTTCTCGCTGAGCAGAGAGCCCAATGAGGGACTCGATCCCAGGACCCTGGGATCATGACATGAACCAAAAGCAGACACTTAACCGACTGAGCCACCCAGGTGCCCTCAAATATTTTCTTCTTATGAATAAGATAAGCATTGAAATAATTAGACTGAGAAAGTGATGTGTGGCTGCAGTGATTGGAGACTCTAACAGTGATGAGAAAAATCACAGGTGAACTGTAACTATTCAGAGTGGATTTAAAGTTAAAGGAAGACAAGACTAAGGCTGCCTCACAACTACACGGAACATAGGGAGGGGAAAATGGCTGCATAAATCTCGGATTGGTCACACCGAGCTTGTCGCTATTAGTATGACCATTTGTTTGCAGAATAAATTGCATTTTACTTCAAGGAGCGTTCCCACGTTGATCTATACCCACAAATTTAAGAGGAAGGGAACAAAATGGTCTTTGGCCCCACACTGTGTAGACTTTACCTCAAATTATCCCCCCAACCACCCATTGAGTTAGCTGTGTTCCTTAATTTATAGATGCAGAAACAGAGCTTCAGAGAAGCTTACCCAGCTGGTAAGTGGTGAAGCCCAGATTTAAGGCCAAGTGTGACCCTTTCAGGCCTCCATCCACCAGTCTTGACAATATCATTTTCATCCTCAAGAACCGACCATGGCAACCTGAGCACTGTGGTCCGAGTTCTCATGGACCACCTGGAAGGGTTCTACCTGCTCACCTTCCAGTAGTCATTGTTTGGGGAAACTGAGCCTCAGAAGTGCTCCTGTCTAGAAGAACTCTCCAGATCACCCAGTCCATGAATTTGCTACACCCTTCCCCACCCTGTCCCACAAGGGGATCCATAAGATGCCACAGAGCATGGCAGACTTGAATACAGAATCTGCCCTGAGCTGTGGTCTCTGATCTTTCAGGGAGGCTGAACATAATTGAAGCAGTGGCCAAGTACAAACTCTATCCCACTCACCTACTAACCAAAGGGTATGTAGTGGTGGCCAAGGCCCAGATGCTGTGGGGACATCAGTTTCCTTACCCAAGGAGGAAGCAGTCAGGTTCTGTGCTGTCAGAGTCTCTTCCTGTCAGACAAAATGTGGCTGTTCCTCTCCTCAGAGCATTAGAAAGATCCACTTCCATATCAATGGGAATAATCAAACCCAAAACCCAACATGTAAGTCTTCTGATCTAGCTGGTAAGGGAAGAGCCAAGAATGGAAAGATTTTTTTAGATCCTTTCCTCAGGATTCCTCAGAAGTCAAGAGAGACATTTTTTTCTTCCTTTTTTACTTCTCTCTCTCTCTTTTTGGTTTCCAGACACTTTTTTAAAATTTGAGAAATGCCAAAATAGGGAATAGGGTTACAAAAATCACTACAAATATTAACTGTGAACATTTTGAAATTAAGTAAAATGATGAATGCTTTTGTCTCTGAACCTTCTCAATATATCTGTGTCTGTAGGTACCACCTTACTTGGAAATGGCCCCACAAGTGTGAAGTTGAAGGCCTGTCTCAACAGGGGACCATCCTGTACTTACCCCTTGATGGGCTTTGCCCCCAAAGTCCTCTATAACACACATTAAAATATTTACAGTCGTTTTATGTTTCAAGATGAAAATGCCATCTGTCATTCAATGATTTCTCAATGTCCCAGTTGATATATACCAAAGTTAAACCATCTGGATTGTTGAGGGACTCATTCTCTTTCATCATGGGCCATGATTCTTCCAAGGCAGCCACAAAAGGCATAGCATTTGGTTTTCAGTCCCTAATAAGATCTGACTTTCCCTGGATCCAGGGGCCATCAACTGATATACCAGGGTGAACTCATAGTCATGGGCCAGAAGAAATCTATCTGCATGACTCTGAGACCCGCAGAGAGGTCAAAGGAGTGGTAGGAATGATGACAACAGCAGCTCTAATTGAACGTCTACGATGGGTCAGCCAGCATATGGTGGTACAGCACATGGACTTCAGAGTCAGACAGACCTGAGCTCAATTCTCACCTGCCAGGTATGTGTATATATTCCCATTTTACTAATAGCCTCTTGTCAGCCATACAGAACTACTGTCACGTTAAAGATAATGTGGCATGGTGCCTGGTGTCCTGAAAATACCTCACAAGAATTTGTCACACTGTTGTGTCACTGTGTCACACACTGAGAGTACTGGGTGGAAACAGAAGTGGTAGGAAGAGTAATGGTGATTTGAAAATACCAGAAAAATGATGACAGGGCATTTGTTTCCCATCAGTTTATGTCTAAGGAGGCATGCAAGACTCACACACAAAATAATCAAGGATAAAAGGGAGTCCCCAGAAGGACTCACAGTGGCAGAAAACATTTTGAAGAGAGGGGACAACCTGGAGGATGAGCAGAAACTGGATGAGCACAGAGAGACAGGAAGTATGGTAAAGCTTCATAAGGAGCTTCATTAGGATACAGCTGCATAAAGAGAGTCTAGACTGCTGGAAGGAGTCCAGGATGCCTGGATGAGGCACCACTGTGGGAAATAAATTCATGAGCCAGGATCATCCCACTCCTCGGTGCCAGTTTCAGAACCAGAAACTTGGTGGCCACGTCAGAGAGGGATCCTTCTTGGCTACCAGGGATAGCTACTATTTATTCATTTATGTGTTCATGCAATAGACGTGGGTTCTCTAGGACATGTCAGCCCTGTGCTGATAGGGTCTTTACAGAGATGATCAAATAAAAAAAATAAAAATAATTATAAAATAAAAAATAAAAATAAGGCTATTATCCTTATAAAAAGGAGGCTTTCGGACACATAGATATGCCTAGAGGGAAGACAAAGTGAAAATACGCAGGGAGAAGATGGCCGTCTACAAGCCAAGGAGGGAGACTTGGAACAGATCCCCCACCACCACTCAAAAGGAAGCAAACCTGGGTGACACTTTCATCTTGGACTTCCAGCCTCCAGAACCATCAGACAATAAATCTGCATTGTTGAAGCCAAGTTTGTGTTACTTTATAACAGCAGCTCTAGAAAATGAATGCAAATAGGAAGCTCTATCCAGAAGACTTACCGAAGTGTACCTATTTTTAATTTTATTTAAGAAAGCCATCCTAACTGTGGAAAGAACCAAGATGCCCTTCAATGGATGAATGGATAAGGAAGATGTGGTCCATATACACTATGGAGTATTATGCCTCCACCAGAAAGGATGAATACCCAACTTTTGTAGCAACATGGATGGGACTGGAAGAGATTATGCTGAGTGAAATACGTCAAGCAGAGAGAGTCAATTATCACATGGTTTCACTTATTTGCGGAGCATAACAAATAACATGGAGGACATGGGGAGATAGAGAGAAGGGAGTTGAGGGAAATTGAAAGGGGAGGTGAACCATGAGAGACTATGGACTCTGAAAAACAACCTGAGGGGTTTTGAAGGGGCGGGGGGTGGGAGTTTAGGGGAGCCTGGTGGTGGGTATTAGGGAGGGCACGTATTGCATGGAGCACTGGGTGTGGTGCAAAAACAATGAATTCTGTTACACTGAAAATAAATTTAAAAAAAAAAGAAAGAAAGAAAGCCATCCTAGCTATGACATAGGCACAATAACACTTGGATCTAACTTGTCTTTTGCAACTCCCTGCCTGCAGTGTCCTCCTACTTCCTGTCTTCTCAGTGACCTCTTCTTCTTCAAAGTCCAATTCAGATATCACATGCTCTACGTGACTTTCCCTGATGCCCCTACATCTCATAAGGAAATTCCTTTTTCTGCTCTTCTGTTTTACTCAGCTTCTATATGATATTTTCTGTTTATAAGTTTTCCTTCTCAACCAGATTAAAAAATTCCTGAGGTTAGAGTCTCTTTGTCAACGTTGTACCCCCAACACCAGATACATACCAGGCACTTAACTCAAGATGTGTTATAGACGTGTATCTATGAATGAATTGTTAGAGGCTGTCACTGTTGTAAGCCAACCATTATATCTAGATCCACATAAATTATAAAACTATAATCAGACCAAGATAAATAAGCACAGATTCTCTTAACAAGTCCCTGGACAACAGAACTATAAGGACACTATTTAAACCTTGACAGAAGTAGATATGAAAAGATGGGCATTCTCCAGGACAGACCATATGTTTTGTCAGAAATAGGCCTCCATAAATGTAAAGGAGTTGAAATCATATAAAATATGTTTTCCAACCATAATGGATGAAATTAGAAATTGATATCAGAAGGAAATTCCAGAAATTCTTAAATATGTAGGAATTAAGCTTCTCGTCATTAAATAACCAACAGAGCAAAGAGAAAACCTCTAGGGGAATTAAAAAATAATTCTAGACAAATGACAATGTGAACACAACATATAAAAACATAGAGGACACAGTGAAAGCAGCGCTTACAAGGATATTTATAGTTGTAAACACTTATATTTAAAAAGAAGAAAGACTGCAAATGAATAATCTAACTTTCCACCTTAAGAAATTAGAAAAAGAAGAGCAAACTAAACCAAAGCAAACATGAGAAGGGAAATGTTATGATAGAGTGGATTTAAATGAAGTAGGAAGTAGCAAAGCAGTAGAGAAAAATCGATGGTATCAAAAGTTGGTTCTCTGGAAAGATTCACGGTATTGACAAACCTTTAGCTAGACTGGCCAAGAAAAAGGGAGAAGATTCAAATTACTAAAATTAAGAAGAAAAGAGGGGAGATAACCATCAACGTTACAGAAGTAAAAGGGATTAGAAAGAAATGCTCTGAACAACTGTATGCTAACACATTAGATAATTGAAATAAAGTAAACAAATTACTAAAAAGACAGACTACCTAAACTGACAACAAAACCCAAAAATATCTGAGTAGACTAAAGCAAGTTAAAGATTAAATTAGCAATTTTTCAAGTTTCCAGACAGAAAAGCTTAGACCATACATGTTTATTTATTTATTTACTTACTTAGAGAGAATGTGTGCAATTTGGGGTGTGCGGGGGTGGGGCTTCAAGAGGGAGAGAGAGAGAATCGTAAGCAGCGTGGAGCCTGACATGAGACTCCATCTTATCTTACAACCCTGAGATCATGACCTGAGCTAAAGTCAAGAGTCGGAAGCTTAATTGACTGAGCTACCCAGACACCCCTCAGCCACACATTTTTTTTTTTTACGATTTTATTTATTTATTTGACAGACAGAGACACAGTGAGAGAGAAAACACAAGCAGGGGGAGTAGGAGAGGGAGAAGCAGGCTTCCAGCTGAGCAGGGAGCTTGATGCGGGGCTCGATCCAAGAGCCTTGGGATCATGACCGGAGCTGAAGGCAGGCACTTAAGGACTGAGCCACCCAGGCACCCCACATTTTTAAAAAGAGTTAATACCAATCTTTCACAAAATCTTCCAGAAAACAGAAGAGGAAGGGATACCTCCTAGTTCATTCTGTGAGGCTAGTCTTGTCTTGATTCCAAAACCACAAAAAGATATCACAAGACCAACTTTCCTTATGGATGCAGACACAAAAATCCCCACAAAAATTCCAGCAAGTCAAATCCCAGCTATGACTATGACCACAAGTGGGATTATCCAAGGAATGTGAAATAGGGTTAACATTAAAAAATAAATCAACATAATACAACCTATTAATAAAGGCAAAACCACATGATCACTTCAATAAAGTTTTTGCCAAAATCCATATATGTTCATGATAAAAACAAACAGAAACAGAAGAATAGCTACTAAACTTTACTGACAGCATATACAAAAACCTACAGATAATATCACAGGTGGCTTGTCTGAATTATTTTCCCCTAAGATCAAGGGGAGAAATAACAAGATAAGAATGTCTGCTTTCCTTTTGCAGTCAACATTGCTCTGAAGGTTCTAGTTGCAGCAAGTAGGAAAGAAAAGGAATCCAGATTAGAAAGGAAGACATAAAAATATCTCTATTCTTAGACTATGTATTCTTGTATATAGAAAATTCTAAGGAATTCAAATACACAAAAACACACACACACACACAAACACCATCAGAACTGATAAGTTCAGCAGAGCTGCAAGACACAAGATCAATATACAAAAAAGGCAATTGTACTCCTACATGCAGTCAATGAACAACTAAAAATAAAGAAAACAATACCTTATATTATCACCAAAAATAATAAAATAGTTAAGAATAAATTTAACAAATAACTTTGACTTACATGCTGGAAGCTATAAAACATGGCTAAATGTGCAAATAATTAAATATTTTAATTGATATCTTGCACCATTCACAAAAATTAACTCAGAATGGATCACAGGGCTAAATTTAACAATAAAATTTCTAGGAAAAAAAAGGAACAACTTTTGTGACTTTAGATTAAGCTAAGGTTTATTTGATATGATATCAAAAGAATGACCCATGAAAGAATCTATAAAAGGAAAATTTATAACCCATAAATTTATAACCCATAAAAGAAAAATTTGATAATTTTTACTTCATCAAAAATAACAACTATTGCTCTTTTAAAGATACAGTTAGAAGAATGAAAACATAAGTCACAGATTGGAAGAAAATATTTGCTATCACAAATGGACAAAGGATTTATAACCAGATTATCTAAAGACTTTTCAAAACTCGACAATAAGGAAACACCACCTTTTAAAAATGGGCATAATATTTTATTTTTTAAAGATTTATTTATTTACTTGAGAGAGAGAGAGCACACATGAAGAGGAGGGGCAGAGGGAGAGAGACTCTCAAGCAGACTCCCGGCTGAGTGAGGAGCTTGACACAGGGCTCAATTTCATGACCTTGAGATCATGACCTGACCCAAAATCAGGAATCAGACGCTTAACTGAATGAGCCAACCAAGTGCCCCCAAAATGGACATGATACTTTTAAAAGAGATTTCAGCAAAGAAGAGATAACAGATGACAGGACAAGAAACATCAGTAGTCATTAGGGAAGTGGAAATTAAACTACAGTAAAAACAAACAAACAAACAAACAAACAAACAAAAAACACTTGAGTACCTATTACACTGGCCAAAATTAAGATGATCGGCCATTCCAAGGTTTGGCAATGATGTGGAGAATTGGAACTCTCCTACAACACTGGAGAGAATGCAAAATGGTAGAATCACTCTGAAATACAGTTTAGCAATTTCTTAAAATGTTAAACAATGACTTACCATCTGATTCAGCAATTCCATTTCTTTGACATTTTCCAGAGATAAATTAAATATGTGTCCAGACAAAGGCTAGTAGCAATAGCCCAAAGCTAGAAACAACTCAAAGGTCCAACCCATGAATGGATACACAAATGTGGCATAGCCATGAAATGGAACACTACTGAGTTACAAAAAGAACTGAACATCACATCATGTGCCTTCACTGGCTATTATAGGCAACTAATGAATCATTGAACACTACATCAAAAACTAATGGTATGCTGTATGTTGGCTAATTGAATTTAAATAAAAATTAAAAAATAAACAAAAATAAAATACTTAAGATAGGGTAAAAAATGAAATGAACAATTATTATATACAACCATTAAAGAATCAAAATTAATTATGTTGAGGGTGCCTGGGTGGCTTGGTGCATTAAGCCTCTGCCTTCAGCTCAGGTCATGATCTCAGGGTCCTGGGATCGAGCCCCACATTGGGCTCTCTGCTCGGCAGGGAGCCTGCTTCCCCCTCTCTCTCTCCGCCTGCCTCTCTGCCTACTTGTGATCTCTCTGTCAAATAAATAAATAAAATCTTTAAAAAAATAATTATTATGTTGAGTGAATGAGGTGAGACAAAAATAAGGAGTGCCTGCCTACTATTGGATTCTATTTATATAAAATTCTGGAAAATATGAATGAATCTATAATAAAAGAAAATAAATCAGTGTTTGCATAGGTGAGGCAGGTGGGGAGAGGGGCAAAAAAAGAGAGGGATTACAAAGAAGGGACATGAGATTCTTTTGGGAGTGATGGATGTGTTCATTATCGCGATTGTGCTGATGGTTTCATTAAGTAGGTCACAAATGAACAAATCGTACACATTACATGGCGCAATTTATTAATAAAGCTGCTTAAGTATCCCAAGATTTAAAAATCTGTATATAGGGACGCCTGAGTGGCTCAGTGGGTTAAAGCCTCTGCCTTCGGCTCAGGTCATGATCCCAGGGTCCTGGGATCAAGCCCCGCATCGGGCTCTCTGCTTGGCAGAGAGCCTGCTTCCCCTTCTCTCTCTGCCTGCCTCTCTGCCTACTTGTAATCTCTGTCTGTCAAATAAATAAATAAATCTTTTTAAAAAATCGGTTTATAAAAAAATTCTCCCCTTTCAGATATGATTGTTATTATACGGTATTTTTTAACATGACATAATGTAAGAAAATATTATGGATAGAATATAAATATCAACTAAAGATTCAAAATAAATAAGGATGCCTGGGTGGCGCAATCAGCTAAGTGTCTGAGTCTTGGTTTCTGCTCAACTCATGGTCTCAGGGTTGTGAGATCGAGTCTTGCATGGGACTCTGTGCCCCAAGTTGGGTTCCATGCTCAGCATGGAGTCTACTTAGAGTTTCTCTCTTCCTGTACTCCTCCTTCCTGTGCTCGCTTGCTCTCTCTCTTTCTCTTTGAAATAAATTTTAAAATCTTTTAAAAAGAAAGATTATAAGTGAGTAATCTACAGTATTAATGTGGGATTGCAGGTGAACTATTTGCTTGATTTTATTTCTAGAAAATACAAATCATCTACAATAAAAATATATTAGTTTCCTAATATAAGAAAAACTATAAAAAGAAAATATGATACTGTTTACACTATAGAGCATAAACTCAAGCATCTTTGCTTTTAATCATGGAAACCTTTCACTATTAAAAGGCCATGAGCAGTGAAGATACAGTTTTGAGAATATGCATGATGTATTTAGCCCATAATTGAGAGACATTTTGGTATCATGTGTCTGATTCTCTGAGCTGTAAGCATTGAACTCAATCCTGACCCTATCAGACACTGCATACTTGCATATTGCAGAGAGAAAGCATAACTCGACCCAGGGGGTCAGTTGGAACTATCTTATAAATCCTAATTTCCTGAAATTGGATATAATGGAAGATGCTACAAAGGCCAGAAAACCCAACTCTCCTTCCCCTTTCTTCTATAGTACAGAGAAGCTTGGTATCTTTGAAAGAATTCAGGATTGGAGCAAAATATTTGGCTTCCATGGAAACTGCCACTGTCCCTTTGCATGACTATATTCACATCATTTTGCCTGTCAGAGCTTTGATTCTTCTGTGAGATGCAGACACCATACTTCATGGTGAAGATCACATGTGCCAGCAACCAAGAAAGCAGTGTGTCATCTGTAAGACATAGTATAAGTCAGTTTGCCACATTCCCACTGTTTGTTAGCAGGCTAGATGTGACCCTTTCACCCTGATGGGGGGCCACAGATGGACAGAACAGAGAAAACAAGCACAGATGCAGTGCACTGAATTTGCAGCTTGGAGGTAGGCATTCCTGGCTTAAGTTCCTCCCCATCTGACTATCAACTCCTGTATCCTTCCTGCCTCTTGTCCAGGATTTGGGCAATTGTGTGTTCCAATGATTCCAGTTGTCTTTTTTTTTTAAAGATTTTATTTATTTATTTGAGATCAAGATAAAGAGCAGGGGGCAGAGGAAGAAGCAACTCCCAGCTGAGCAGGGAGCCTGATGAGACGCTTGATCCCAGGACCCCAGGATCATGACCTGAACCAAAGGCAGACGCTTAACCAGCTGAGCCACCCAGGCACCCTCCAGTTGTCTTAAAATGACACTTCATTGCAGTGCTCATTGCCAACAGAAACACTGGTTCTTAAACGTGAAACAGAGCTAGATATCATATAAATATTATATAAAGATAGAACAGTGTGATGAGTGGTGTCTTCCAGGGGAAAAAAAATGTGTGTGTGTGTGTGTGTGTATCTTCTTCCAATATTTATTAATCTTATTTATCTCCACTTTGATCTTGGGCTGATATGAGAGACACATGTGAATTAACAAACGACCCAAGAACTATAAATCCTTCTACTGCCGATAATAAGCAAACTAGGATTTTATGTAGCCATCAGATGTTGTCTGTGGGGCCTAATCCACCAGGGATGGAGAAAACTCCATTAATTTGTATACCCTTTTTGTTAGTGATGAAAGCCTTGAAGCTGAAAATAAAATCAATGGCTCGTTGTTAAAGAATCCTCTCTCTGCTCTTCCAGAGTGTGGGTCACTCTGCTCCTCCATTACCAAAGCCCCCTGCCTCTCCCGGTCTGCAACTCCAAGTCTGTAACTTGCCCATAAAAATTAATATGCAGCTAAAGTCTGACCTGCATGTGGGATCGAAGCTGAGAGGCGTGAGCCTGTTTCCACAGTCTCTGAAATACATTCTTTAGACAAATCACCCATTCCAAGGAAAGCAAAGCTGCCTCTGCTGTGAATATTTCCTTCTGCTTTTCCTTGGACAATTGCTTTTCATGAAAACTTCTCATGGGCTATTTGATGGTGGGTGGGGGGGTGTTATTCGTAAACATCACAACAGCTTCTACAACAACAAAAAATCAGACTTTCAGAAGTGTGCTGGTTTTTTTCCTCCATAAATATAAAAATACTGTCACGCATAGCTCTAAAGAATGAAAATAGATTTTGTGTATATACTATACGCAGAGGAAGATGTTCTAAATTCCCTGCTTCTCCCAAGCTTCCAGCCGTGTTTTTAACTGGGTCTGTAAGAGGAGAGCCCTGTGGATGTTTAAGAGGAGAACTGCCTTGTGTGGGTCATCTTGAGTCCTAACAAGCAGTAAAAAGTTTCTTGCAGACGTACACCCAAACCCGGAAACCATCCTCAGAAGGAAGACCTCCACCTTAGCGCGCAATTAGCAAAGTCCGCGCAATTAACAAGGTCCTTGCAATTAGCAAGATCCTTTGCAATTCTTGTCTCCACTGGCGCAGGTGTGATGATTGTGTATTCAGGCTACACACAGCATGCTGGGGAAACACAGAGTTGCATCCAGAAAGCCCCAAACAGCAAACACCGGGATCCAGTTACCTTTCCAATAGCTTTTCAAGTGGTTCTACCACCTGTTGATTTGTTCTGAGACAAATAGACCCTTCTATATTCTATCTTCAAAAGCCTGAGAGAACACAAGACTGAGGATTCATAGCTGAAAACCCCTAGTAGGTAGGTTAAACATCTGCCTTTGGTTCAGGTCATGATCCCCAGGGCCCTGGGATAGAGTCCTGCATCGGGCTTCTTGTTCACCAGGAAGCCTGCTTCTCTCTCCACCTGCCACTCCCCCTGCTTCTCTTTCCCTCTCTCTGACAAATAAATACATAAAATCTTTTAAAAAATACAATACACCCCTAGTTTTCTTCATTTTATATACAAAATGGTGCCATTTATGAATAAATTATAAATTCCTAAGACAATTTAAAATGAAATTTATGCTAGGGTGATCCTCCCATGACAGTGATGGAAGAATTACTGTGGAAAGGGGGGAGCCCCTCAAACAGGATTATCAGAGGAATGAGTGAAAGTAAAAATTCTGTGGAAAATGCCACTCTTTTTGGAGTTCTAAGTGAAATGGACTTTTCCATAAGATTGGTCAGATAACCCTGATGAAAAGGGAAAGAAAGCTAGGAAATATTGAAGTGAGGGAGAAAATTTCTATTTTTCTAAAGGATAGGGAGTCTGTAGTGTGACAGAAGGGAAGTATGAAAATCTGATTCTGGGTAGCATCTCTATAAAGCATTTTACTGGAATTTTTCAAGTTCCTGGGTTTACAGGATGTTTCCTTATTTTTTTTCTTTGGGAAAAAGGATCCTGAGGAAAAAAAAAATTTATCATTCTGGATCAATTGAAAATAGGTTAAATGACCTATTTCTTCTTTAAGAGTGGGGCAAAATGTCATAGCTTTGCAGATATGAGCACAAACGAGACATCTTAGGATCCTATGCATCTGTTGGGATGCCTTCAATGAAGAGAGAGCCATGATGGGCTGAGGCTCTCATGTTGCCACTTACAACTGAATAAAGTTAGGAAAAGTAGAAAAATATCTCTGTGCTCTATTTCTTCTATCCATTAAGAACATAAGGAAACCAATCCCAGCAATGGTGATACAGAGTGTAATTTATCATCAGCATTATTAGGGCATAGGTTTGCCTAAATCCAACAAACTTCAAAGATGGTAATGAAACCTTCTCAGTAAAAGAAAGCCATTTGGGGGGGGGTGAGTTACTCAATTCCTAATAAACAACATCTTCTCTATAGTAGTCAGCCAATTCCATTCATGAGTGTATAGGGAGGACCTCTAAACCAGGGAGTTCTTCATCAAAACTTAAAAGACTTTGCCATAGTCGACACTCTCAGAATGAGACCCATTATTTGTGGAGAACAGATGCCCTTAATCACTCGAACAACTAGGTTAATATCATAAGCTCCAGCTATTTCCAGCTAATGGCAATCCATCATCAAGCTTTGGAGACCAGAATGGAAAAAAGCAGACTTACAATTTGCCGGGATGATTTAAGGCCTGGCATTTAGAACTTTATGTTTCCATTGCTCTTTTGATGTGCCTCTTGGCTCTTCCTTTTCTTGAAGAAAGCTCTCCTCTATTCACTCCCAAAGAGTCTAAATGCCTGTGAGGATGTACAAAACCTAAACAGAAATGTGTTCTGTTCAATATGGGTGATGAACCATCTTTTAAGGATTATCCGCTATGGTCCCTAAAAGGATAACGGTAAGGATAGACACGAGGCAAGGATCTCAGTTCCTCCAAATGGTGAGTGGTGGCTCTGTCTTCGTGATGGTAAATATCTGAACAAAAACTGTAAAGTCAATGAAATAGATAGATATTTGGATTTCACAAGTGACTAAATGGTCCGGAAAATTGATCCTTGGTTTCAGTTCTATATAACAACATATAGACCCAAACGGGATCTAAATTTTGTCAACGGAAGCTAATAAACCAAAAATGTAGTAGATTATTTTGGGATAGAGAAGTTGATTGACATGGAATGGCTTCCATGCCTTACCTCAGAGAATGTCCACAGTGATGAAGCCTTAGAGATGATATGTGTAACTCTTTGCATTGCAGAAAAAAGTCCAGAGCCATAGAAGTCCTTCTCCCTGTGACAGAGCTGGTCAGTAGTTGCTCCACGACTAGAACCCAGACCTTTGGACAGGCCCCGGGTACCCTTGTTCTACCTCCAAGGTAAGTACGGTCCATCACTTACCAACTGCCCAAGCAACCACGGCTATGCTCCAGTGTCACTTTGATAACCCTTAGACAGGTGAATTCAGAAGCCAATATTGAATGGTCAGTGCTTAGTATAGTACAGGGCAGCCCATCCTGGATGAGCTGCTGGATTTAGTTGAATATAATTGAATTGAACCAGACAACAGTAGCAACAACAAAATAGCAATGGTAACAGCACACATCTACACAATGCCTACAATGATCAAAGCATTATTCTAAGTGCTTTATGTCATATGACATTATATTCAGGAGCTCATGCTAACTGTAACTTCTGACACCACTGCCAGATGGAGTCCAAACTATCATGGACACTAGAAGTTTATCTCTACTCATTATGGGGATGATGGCAAATGTATTGCATGCTCTCAGATCTCGGCTATGAAAAAGAACACCCTTGACCTGAGCCTGACCATTGCCACCACGCAGCAAGGCCGAGCAACTTGGGCCAGGCTGGCTTGGTGGAAGACCAACCATGGTGGAAGACCAGCTATGTACCATGTTTGCAAAATCACTTGGAATAGAACCCAGCCTTTTCTTAATATAAATTTAAATATATATATGTATATATTTAAATTTAAATATATATAAATATATATAAATGTATAAATTATATAAAATTTATTATGAATTATATAAAATTTATATAAGTAAATTTTATATATTTAAATTTAAATATATATAAAATGAGGTAATAATGGTAGGGCCCTCATTGAATAGGATTAGTGTCTTCATACAAAAAAAACACCAGAGAGCTCACCTTGCCGACCCTCCCTTGACCACAGCCAGAGGAAAGTCCAGGAGGCAACACAGTGAGTTGCCAACTATCTACAGCTGGGAAGAGGCTCTCACCAGAATCACACTTACCAGCACCTTGATCATGCACTTCTAGCCTCCAGGACAGAGAAAATAAATACCTACCACTTAAGACACTCATTCTGAGGCATTTTGTTTTGGCCACCTGAGCTGACTGATACCTGGGATTTGGGTTTTGTTTGTCATTCAGAGAAGGGGAGCAGAGCAAGGAAGTTTCTCCCTAGCATGCTGCCCAGCCTGCATCCCCAACCCCATGTTTTGTGCAAAGTCACACAGAGGCCAGCAGGATGAAGATACCAAATGTCAGAGGGGCTCCCAGCCAGAAAGGCCAGATCAGGCTTGCATCTTTCTCTTGGCCCCACACTCCCCTACCACTGACTACTGCACCAATCCCCACGTTGTGGTATTGGATGTGTGGACCATATCACAGAACACCTGCACAGCCTTCAGCACAAAGCCTGGCGATAGCTGTTGGCATTTAGGAGTGGAGACTATGAATGTCTGGATAAAGAAAGAGGATCTTTGACCCAAACTTGAGACTGAATGCAGGCCCTGCCTCCCCACCACCCTCTCCTTAAGCAAGTAATTCTCTGCCTTGAGCCTCAATTCTTCAGCTGTGAAATAATCATGTCATCTATCTCATGGGGCTCTGGGGACATGGCGCCACTTCCTGGCTTCTTGAGATGAATGTGATCACCGAGGTGAGAAGAGTCTTTGCACGTAAGGTGCCCAGTCTGGGGCCTATGTCCTATGTGTGGGGTTCTGGAAGGAGTTGTGAGGGAAGGTGCTAGATCTCCTGGGCCCTGAGAGAGGCTTGACTCTGAGGCCTCTGCTGGGCAAAGCAGCCAGTGGCTCTGCATCTCCACTCATGGCGTGAACTTGTGGACCAGAGCTCTGGGCTGAGACTCTGAGGACTCAACCCTCGAGACGTGTGACCTGGGCAAGTGGCTACTTGCTCTGAGCCTCACCAACTTCACCTTTAAAGGAGGGAGAAAGCAGGATTGTTTCCCAGGGCTCTGCTATCCCGTGATTGTAAATAGTTCCTTCTCTCTTATTCACAAAATGTGAACATAGGGCAATTTTATTCTGTGCGCTTGGTCAGAATGATTTGTATTCCACAGCCAAAGTCCCTCACAGCAAGGTTGATGTGTGTTTGGACTGCAATAACCAAGTGTTTTATATTTTATAAAAGCCAAATTAATGATGAAAACTCACTAACGGTATTTTTCCTCTTCTCAATTCAAAGAAAATTGGATCCTTCATGTGTGTCAGAGTTGGTAGCTCACTGCCATTAGGAAGGAGGGGTTATTTGAGGTCCAGGGAAAGTGTTATGATTTGGGGAAATTTCTAGTACAAGGGATCAGAAGACCGCATTTCTGAAGCAGCATGTAATGCACCTGGGCTAGCTTCCTCAGGCTACTATCTTCCTCAAAGTGGGTCTGCCAAATCCAGAAAAAGCCACTAAGGTCCTGCAGTGAGGAACTGGGTCTCTGGAGAAAACTGGCTCTCAGCAGGGAATACTGTGGTGTCCACACAGACATCCCGCAAGTGGGCAAATGGCCCCTACTGCTGGATTGCTTTCATCAAGTCACAAGACCGCCCTCCTTCTCAGCAAAGCACCTGAAACTTTGGTAGGAATATGGTAGGAATAAACTCTCTGAGCTTTGATGGAAGCTGCCCAAGCTGTGAGAAGTAGAGGGAGAGGTATAAAAGGTCTAGAGTAGACATCTCAAATCCACACCCTAATCCATGGAGAAATACTCATTCACTGGAGACAGTGAGATCACATCTTTCCCAACAGGAAAACATTCACAGTGTACCAGGAAAGGGAAAAGGGAGGTCTTGACATAAACTCAACCACTGAATCCTGTATCGTGTGTTTTCTCTGTCCTTCTGTCTATATATAGATTCTTAATCTTTCTATCATCTTTCTATCTTCCTATCATCTATGTATCTGTTGAAGTTTTGCTCGCCTCCAGCCAACCTAACAGTCTTTAAGCTTTATCAAAAGATCTTAGCCTACATGACTGATTAATGAAAACTTTCGTTGTAGATCTATAAATCACGCATTCTTTCCTGGAAAGAACAGAACAGCTCTGCACATTGCGGGATTCTCTTGCACAACCTATCCCAGGCACCAAGGACCAGACTTTCTTGCCCACCTTCCAAACACAGAGACAACTCTTTAGCTAACATCATCCGCTTTTAACATAATCAAGAAATGCCATTGACCACTGTAACCCCTTAACTCATTAAACCCCTTTAAAAATCTCCGGGTCAGGCAGAAAGTTTGGAGTTGGTTTTTGGACAAGAGTCTGCCTGCTCCCCTGGGAGCCATCCTCCTGAATAAAACTCAAATTCCTTTCCAATGAAAATTTGTCTCTTGTGTATTGAACTTTTGAGCAATGGACAGCAGAACTTGGGTTTTGGTAACACAACTATCTATCTGTCTATCATTGGTCCTCTATCTACCAATCTAATTCCAAAAGAATAGGCACCAAAATGTTAATGCACCTACCTCTAAGAGGTGAAATTATCGGTCATTTTTCATTCATTCAATGTGACTCAGTCTTCAATTGCTGGAACCTCAGCAGCAACAACAGAGATGAAATCCTGATCTTCACATGGTTTACAAACTGAAGAGCAATTTCATTCAGCCAATTTATTTATTTGCTTTTTTTTGCATTTTAAAAATCTTTTAGAGTGAACACGTATTATTTTGTGGCCAGCAAAAAGCATAAGAAAGTATAAGAAAAAAAAAAGAGCGAAAAGTCTTTGCTTATAATTCTTGTGTTTTTGCTTTATTGGTGGCCAAGCACTTCCCTTTCTTTCCAGTCTTTGTTTATAAAATCAGAGCTTTAAAAGTTAAACAGATATAAATTCAAATTCCTGCCCTGCTATGAGGCAGACTAATCTCCAAACCTTGACCTCCTCATCTCAAATGAGATGTCCAACCCATCAGGTTGTGGTGTGAATCTGATGATTCCCACAAAGGACCACAGAAATGTGAGCATGAAAAAAATGCTCAGCAATGGCTAACGTTGTGCCTCCAAGAAGCCCTGACTTTCTAGGGAACAGGTGCAGCTTTTCAATCACTTATGACAATGTCATGTGTGGGGCAAGTTGAACAACTGAAACAAAGAAACCTTGGTTTTGATCCTAGCTCCACTAATTTCAAGCCATATGGTCCCCTAACCACCTCTCAAGGGACAAAAATGAAAATATCTTCCTACACTAATGTTAGGGTGATCAAACAAGATGATGGACGTGCTTTGAGAACTGCGTCGTCAACTGCAGTGAGTTTCGTCAAGTACACGTTCAACTGCACTGCCAACCACACTCCTTGCCAAACCAAAATCCCCACCTTCTGATAAGATTCTGGGAGGAGAAGACAGGAAAGGACTCGAGTGAACAGCAAACTCTTGCCTTGTTCCTGTCCTGGAAGCAAGTGAACTCTTCCTGATGTTTTATCCTTCTGAAAGTTATCTGTTCTTCTCCAAGGGTTGACGTAGGGTTCCCAGTCATCATGGGAAGACCACTGAACATCCTTCTCATGAGAAGACAGTTCCAGGTCAGATGTACCTTCCAAGCTCATATCAACCAAATGACTATTCATATCCCAGAAGAAACACATCTTCTCCATGTCACCAGACTTATACCAGCATCCTTTCTCACCCAGAGGCACCACTCATGGTCCAACAATTGCCTTGGGCAGAAATGGAGTCTTCTTCAGCCCTGTCCTCTCATTCACTCAACAATTAGTCCCAAGCCCTTTGCTTCAGTCTCCAAAATACTTTCTGCCTTCCCCTATCCCTATCCCCCCACAATGATATAGGCCTTCCTTTCTTCTCTCCTGGATGAATGAAACAGCACCCTAACTGCTCTCTGTCTCCATGCTGCCTACGTAAAACTGGTCATGACATCTGCCATCAAGAGGAGACATCGGGGGCCAAGCTGCCCTACCACACCATTCAGACCCCTTTATGCAACTCTGCCTTTCCCACTGGCCTCATCTTTCTCCTTTCTTTGCAGTTCCTCCAATGCTCTCTCATTTCCCTGGGCTTTTGCAAATGTTACTGCTGCCTGAATACACTTTTCCCATCCTTGGCCGAAATGTGCCTGGCACCTGTGTTCATCACTGTCACAGAAACCACCATGCCACACTCTTATTTCAATATCTCCTCTGGGAAGGGACCATTGTCCTATTGTATTTTATAATTGTGTCAATCAACACCATGCTTGTCCCATTAAGAAGCCAGTACTTCAGGATACCTGGGTGTCTCAGTCCTTTAGGCATTTTCCTTTAGCTCAGGTTATGATCCCAGGTGCTAGGATCGAATCCCGAATCAGGCTCTTTGCTCTGCAAAGAGTCTGCTTCTCCCTCTGCCTGCTGTTCCCCCTACTTGTGTGCACAGGCTCTCTCTCTGACAAATAAATAAAATCTTAAAAAAAAAAGGAAGAGCAGCCGTGTTCATAAATGTCTATTCAACAAATAAGTGAGTAACGGTGAACACATGCCATGGGATTTGGCTTCTCTTTTTTTCCCCTACAGTTTTACGGCTCAGAAAGCTCGTCTGTTCTCCAAGCAGAGTAGAGTCGCCCCTCCATGGTCAGTGCTTTGGCTTATTCTTCTGGGTTGTTCCAGGAGTAGCATTCAGCCTCAGATGGAAGAAGGTAAAAAAAAAAAAAAAACATGCCATTTTGATCCTGGAAAACATCAGCAACAACTCGTGGTAGAAGTTTAAAACCATGTTAAGGTACTACTCAGTTGCCAGGATTTGGAAAAGAAATGATTCAACAAAGGCACCAAACGAGGCATGGTGTGAGGAGAGGCATGTCATGCCTGGAACGCTGCTGGGCAGGAGAAGGCCCAGAGCAGCGGCAGCTCCCAGAGGAGGTCCCTCCTGACCTGAGACAGAAGGCTTGGCTTTAAATCAAAAGGACATTCTAATGAGATGGGCTAAGTCACACAGATGGGGGACGGCTGATCAGAAAAGAACAAAAAACAATCCAGTTCAGTTCATCCAGGACAAGGGAGTTGGAGAGGGGCAGAGAGTCAGGAGTTAATGAGACTCGGGGACTTGTCTGTGTCCGAAAGGCTAATGGGAGGCAGTGTGTTTAGGACAGCCCTCCTGAAGGGGTCCAAGGGATCCGTCCTGCTGAAAGCAAGCACAGGACTCCTTAATTTGACTGACTCCTTAATCCATTCTGTAAAACCAAGGGACATAGCGAGCGAGAGTCATTATTTCTCCTGAGAAGGCAACGTGGAAGACATGATGGGTGAGATCACTCATCATTTCCTTCCGAATACAAGTAGGAGGAATACAGACAGATGGCGGTCAAGGCTGTGTGCTCCCTGGCTCCACAGGTGACTAGCTGTGGATCTTGGGCAAGTGGCTCGACCCCTCCAGCCTGTTTCCTCATCCCTGAAATGGCATGGCTTGTTCACCACTCCGATAATATTTGTGGTGGGAAGGTATATTGCCTGGTGGAAACATATTTTCTAGACTCAACTATACGTGTGTATGAAAACTGTATAGATGTGTTGAAAAGACAAATGTATATTTATGATTTTGGCAAAAATCTCCAAGCATTATAAAACCAGCATTTAGCTAACTGTATGAGAGAGAAAGATCAAGAAAAATATGGAGGCGTAAAAAGGAAAGATGGGCTGGGATGGAAATAGGGAGGGACACTTTGGGCTGGGGTGGAGAGATGGAAGGAATAGTAGGACTAGTCTAAAGACCTGTGACCCCAGCCCATTAGAGCTTCCAGGTGCTGTGGTCAGCAGGAGAGAATGGTCCGTTCCCAACCAACTTGGTATTATTCTCCTGCACCATTAAATGAGCCCCCCCACCCCCCTGCCAAGTCCACAACAACACCAACGGCTAACTTCAGAAATGGTCAATACGTAGAGCAGATCAGAAAGGCAATCAAGGAAATCCTAGTGCTTTTGTTCACACCTCTGAACCAACACCAAAGTGAGGCCTGGAGAGGAAGTTGGAAACTCCAAGGCTGTTTATTTCTAGTCCAATGGTCCTCTCTTTTTTTAGTCTATCCCTTCTTACAAACGTAGATCCTAACCCAGAGGGTCATTAACAATGCTTAGCGCCTACTATATGAGCAGAGATAATAACCCAAAGATCCTGGCTCAATTTCAATCCAGTTCATTGCACCCTGCTCACCAAGGCCATTTCTTGCAGACACTCATTAGAGCAACTAACGGACTCCTTCCCACCTCGAAGGAAAAGTAAGCCTTCTCTCTGGGGTCTTGGCCAGATGCCAGTTCAGGTCAGTTTGATTCCACCTAGCAGGACAAGAGCTTTTGCAGGAGATTGGGAAGTGGGTGGCTTCATGTTTCATAGGTCATAGGTTCAAATCCTGTTGAGGGGCTGCTTTCAATAAGACCTCTGTTAATGGTCAGGAGATGGGGAATGAACCTGGGAGCATTTTCCTCACTCTCTTTATTTTTGCCTCAACAACTGTCTCACGGGGAAAATTATATAAGCCCAGTGCCCAGAGCCAAGTTGGCCCTCTCCCATCCAATAAGGCATCTGGCTCCATTTCCAAGAATTGCACTAGAATCCCTCAGCTGCCCAGGGAGAAAAAATGGACCTTCATTTCCTATTCCTATGATTTATGCAACAATATAAATTACTAGAATTCAATAAAGCAGAGTCGTATAACAAGTACATTAAATTCAGGTGCTCAATACATGAAATGATATAAAACGCTGATCAACACATTTTGACGTGGTAGTCAATGCTTGACAACGTGTGATCCCATGTATGCATTTACACGCCTGTGTATGAAGGGAGAGAATCCTACCACAAAATATCACATGGTGATTGTTGTTCATATCAAATGCTTATTAGGGGCTAGGCACTGGGTTGGGTTCTCAACATGAGTCATCCCATTTGTCCCTCACAACATCTCTTTAAAATCATCACTAATAAGATCACCTTAAATTAGTTGATTCAACTTCCCGGGTTGATATAGCCATTAAATAGTGATGCCTATATTCCCACTCCAAGCATCTGGGGTCAGAGTCCAAACTCTTAATCACTATGTACTCTTTCTTTCAAAATACAGAGGTTGAGGGGTGCCTGGTTTACTCAGTCTGTTAAGTGTCTGACTCTTGATTTCAGCTCAGGTTGTGATCTCAGGGTTGTAAGATTGAGCCCCAAGTTGGGCTCAAAACCTGCTTTAGTTTCCCTCTGTCCCTCTCCTTCTCTTCCTCCCCCTGCCCCCACACATGTTCTTGTTCTCTCTCTCTCAAACAACAAACAAACAAACAAAAAAACCACAGAGGTTGACAATAGCAGTCCCTGAGATTAGGGATCCATATTATGTTCCCATTTATGTGTTTCTAAGTTGTCTACATTCTCTATACTAAGTGTATATTACATTTCTAATTAGGAAGAGATGGTATTTTTACATCTTCCCTGTTTTACATGGTCTGCATTGCAGACAAAGTAAAAAATATCGCCCTTCCAAGGAATCTTTTAAATAAGCCTCTTTCTGGAGTTTCCGGGATGAGGGAAACGTGTAAGAATAAGGCGATTTGAGCAAGCATCTCCCTGAGAGGGCATCTCTGTATAAGACTTCTCTCACTCCTTCTTAAGCACTGCATTTTCTCTCCCTCCCCCAAATAATAGGGCCTCTTGACCCATAGACCCCCAGACCAAAGAAGACACAAGAAATGAAGGGGCAAGAAATCAGGTCTGAATGCCCAATTTGTGCACACTTCCCGAGGATGAGGTTGGCCTCTGGGTACAGTGACTGTAAAGGCCTCTGAAACTTGGCCACACTTTAATAGCCCAAGATAATTCTCCATCTAAACGGTAAGAAATACGGCCTTGAAATCAATACGGGGTGAATTAGTAGTCAACAGCGATCAAGTACGACAGAGAAAATATGATTCATTTCTTACAAGGGCTAAGATCTCCAACAGTTTATTGAGAAGCGTTTGAAGATTGGGGAACTGAGCTGGAAGGAATGCTTTAATTTAATCGACAAGTGCGTTTGTGGAGGAAGGCACAGACACTCGAAGGCTTTTGAGACTTTATCTTCTCTCTTTCTTTATTTTTTGCTGCGGCGGTGGTAACCTCATGACTGCACTTCCTCGTGCATCTGTTTCTGAAGCCCCGAGATCAGTCCCAGGCAGGCAAAGCAGTGAGCTCACATCTTACTGCATGAAAATGAAGTTTCCAGCTTAGCGTACTGGACGGTCATTAATCTAATTAACAATTACTCAGTAGCAACGAAGTTAAGAATGTCATATCTCATGGCATACTTTTAATTTCAGATACGCTTCTGAATGTGATTTTTCCTGACATTTAACTGCCTCGCCGTATGGCTTTCTTCTCACAGAGAAATACAATTTATTCATCAAGGAGGCAGTCTCGTTTTCCTTGGGTGCAGGAGATATAAACAAATGTGGATTACCTTAATATGAAAAGTGATGGCCCTTGGCGTCTGCCTGAATATGAATGTTGAGAGGGACGGAGAAATCATTTTCCTCGGTGGATTTGGCTATTAAGTTGGGACGGCAAAAGGCTTGGATCTAAGCCTCCATGACACTACATAGCATTTTTGTAAATAAAAACTGATTTTTAAATAGTTTTTAAAGAGAGCTTACCAAATAAATTTCCCACTGAATATGTGTTCTTGTGCATGCATACGAGGGGATATGAAATCCAACAGCCCCCCCAACCCCACCCACTTCCCCACCATTTTGGCAATTTAGCGGTGGAAGGTGGATGGTCTCAGTCACAGCAAAGGTTCTCCGCCAAGGCTTTTGAGAAGATAGATTTGGAAGAAGGATGTAAAAGTCCATAGGCTTTTCTGCAGTGATTATCTTGTGTTTGGTGCCTTTCACATCAATGCCTGGGGGAGTCACTAAGTACAAACCTCAATTCTAATTCCTTTGGGTGCATCATCCCCCAAATGCTACCAGGTCATAAAATGTTTTCTCAGGGCAGTGTGCGATTTTCTAGAGAGAGGAGGCTTTGGAGGTTGGAGAGGGAATCCAGAACTGACTTGGAGCACTCAGGTGAAAGAGAGACTGATCCCAAACCTGCCAATGAAGGATCCCCAAGCTCTGCTGCCCTAAGAGAGTTCAGAGCCCAACCGCATGTTGACCTAAGGGAAGTTGTACAGATAGACTCCCCAATAACGGATAGCAAATTCCAGGAATCCCTAAATGTTCTCCTAGCCCACGTAAAGATTAGCCCTTGTACTGTGAATCTATAGAAAGAACAGACTGTCACTAAAATGGTTCGAGTTATGGCAAGTTACTCAGCATTCAAGCATCCCCAGATCGGGAGTCAACCCCCTGCAGGGGAGTTCTTCAGTGCCCTGATGTGTTTCACCTGAGCACCTGCCAGGGAACAGGAAGCTATCTCCTGGGCACAAAGCTGAGAGTGGAGATCACTGGAACACACAAAAATTGCACGAAAGAACACTGTCTCCCTTTCAATGAGATAGCAAGTGACTTTCAGATGAGTTAAATCTTGCAGTAGAGTCACCGAACGGATAAGCCGTAGAGACAAGATTCTAACCCAAGTGTGTCTGACTCGTGAATGTCTTCCTTGTACTTTACCAGGCAGCATGCAATCAGCCTAAACTTTGCCTTGAGCATCATCTTAACCATTTCTGATCTCTATAGTTGTTTCAGTAATAGCTCAATTATCCAACATATTTAGGAAATGGGGCATTCTGGTCAATTAAAAGTCTACCTAAGTAAATAGAGTCTAATGAAAATAACCAGATTGTCAACACTCGTTCATCGCCCAGCAGGTAGCTGTCCCTACTCTGCCATCATTACATATCCTATTTGCATCCTGTATTTCCTTTGGTCATAACAGTTAATGATTTTATTGTAATTGTCGATACATCTTGTCTTCCCTGTTCTATTGTAAGTTCAGTCCCATAGGACAGGGTCTCTCTTGCCATACTTCATCCGAAGTGCATGGCATACAGTAAGTATATGTATATGCATATGTGTAAGTCTGTGTATATGTACACATACATGTGCATTGTACATGTATATTACAGGTATATGTATAACGTATACATGCATGGATATTATGCACTATGTAGTGTGTATAGTACATATTGTTACATAGTATAGAATATGGAAAATTATATGATAAATATGTAACATGTTATATGCAATATAATAGATGAATAATATAGAAGATGTTTACATCATTTTATATATAGTAATATATAACACATTAATATATGATATACTATATAGTATATTAGAAGTCATATATTTTACATTATGCATCATGTTAATTGTATAACATATTATACAATGTTATTGCCTTACAATTGTATTATATAATATCCCATATTACAATACACTATTATTTATATAGAGAGTAATACAGCATATATTATGCAGATATATATATGCATATAACATGCAGACATATATATAAAATACGATGAAATGAATGAACAATAGAGGACAGAGGGGTGCCTTGGTGGCTCAGTTGGTTAAGCATCGCCTTTGGCTCAGGTCATGATCTCAGGGTCCTGGGATGAAACCCCAGTTCAGGCTTCCTGCTCATCAGGGAACCTGCTTCTCCCTCTTCCTCTGCCCCTCCCCCTACTCATGCTGGATCTCCCTCTCTCTCTCTCACTTGTGTGCTTTCTCTCTCTCTCTCAAATAAATATTTTTTTTTTTTAAAGAAAGCACAAGAGTCTGAGGTGGAAGTGGTGGAGAGCATTATTCTGCACATGCACTGATTTGAGGATGTCCCCAGACACAGTCGACACCCAGGGTTTGAATTCAGATTCTAAGCGACTGCATGCTTGTGGGCAAATCCCTTAGTCACCTGAAGCCAGGTAAAACGAGGACAACTATACTTCGAGTTAGCATCTGTTGACCCTTCCTACGTACCAGGCACAGTGCTAAGCACTTTGCACGTCCAAACTTAATTGACCTGCCAGTTACCCTGCTAGTCAGGTACTATTACTGGCCCCACTTAGAGGTGAGGAATTTAAGGCAAAGTGATGGGAAGTAATGTGCTCAGTGAATAGAGAGCATTTCACCCAGCACCCAGCACTTACGAAGCACTCAGTAAATGCTAGCTAGCTAGCCTTTGCCTCCCCCTTTTAAGGACGACAACCTCTGGCCAACCACATGTGCTGTTAAAACTTGACAATATATTTATTTGCCTTATAAAGAATGGAAGAAGAAATCAGCTCGCATAGATTTTATTTCCAAACTATCTATAAATAATAAGTTAAGGCAAACTTGCCTTTCTTATTTAAAGGTCTAATTTAGATTCTTTATCAAAATGATTTAAAATGCCTTTCACTGGGAAACCATATTTCAAAGACTTTATTTATTAGACTTCTTCAAAGTGTGTTTTTAATGCACATTCTGACTTTTTGCCAAACCTCTTCTCTGAAACAGTAAAATTAGAGCTGCTCCCTCTTTAAATAAAGTTATATTTATTAGATTTTTACATATTGATACAGTACAATCTATCAAAATAAATCTGAGAATTAACACATAAATCTTCCACTCTCCCACCATTCTTTACATCCAGAGTCTTGACTGTCATTTCCCTCTGATAAACGTTCAGAGAAGTCTTGGGGCAGGGAACTTCTTTTCACAAGAATCAGACCTGCATCTTCAAGTGTAACTTTCTATCTCATCTCTGTGGCTGCACTTGGGGCCAGAGTGGCTGTGTGTGTTTTATCGGACACCGTAATTAAATGTAATTACCTTTTAAGCCTAAACAGCAGTGAACTCTACAAAATGCACAGGACTTGTAAGCCAAGTTCTAAACCAATGTTTCAGCCTCTTGGGAGAACGCCAGAAGAAAGTCACCATTGTGTGTCTTTTCCTGCTGGACCCTTCGAAACCTCTCTCCTTTTTTATTTAAATGAAAGACAATGACTTCAAAAGAAGATGCCTCTTTCTCAAATGCTGACAGGCAGATTCTGAGTCATTTCAAATAACGCACGCGTTGCAAAAATCACCGGAATGATTTTGGATGTGAGACTTTCTTTTCTATAATTCAGTGATCTCTATGGTAATAGGTAGTAGACACCACACAGATACTCAGGGGCGCTGATACCTCTCACATTTGATATCTGGGTTACCTCTTTAACAACATAGCGGTAAGAAATTCTGGTAAAAAGTAAGATCTCAGGCCACCCCTTTCCAAGATCGGAACATTTTAATCTTCAACTATTGAGGATTATCGATGCATGTGTATTATAGATGCATGTGTCTTCCTTTTCACAGACCCATGAGATTGTCTGGAATGGGGCTCCAGGTGCACTTATCAAATAATGACAAATTAAAAAATGACAACTTTTGTCATCTAATTGGACTCTCCATATCAGGGGATGCGGACCCTTCATATTGAGGGATACAGACCCTCCGTATTGAGGGATATGGACCCTCTGTGTTGAGGGATATGGACCCTCTGTATTGAGGGATATGGATCCTCCGTATTGAGGGGTATGGACTCTCCATAATGAGGGATATGAAGAGTCCACTTTTGTACCACACTGGTTATGGACTGAATGTTCATGTTCCCCTCCCCACTCAACGCTCATATGTTGAAGCCTTACCCCGTGATGTGATAATATTTGGAGATGGGTTTTTTGAGCAGTACGTAGGTCCAAATGAGATCCTGAAGCTGGGACCCTCATGATGGGATTAGTGAGTGCCCTTAGAGGAAGAGAAGAGAGAGGCATCTCTCTCTCTCTCCAGGTACATACACCAAGGAAAGACCATGGGGGGCGTGGGAGGCAGAGAGCTGGATGTGTATAAATCAGGAATAGCGATCTCACCAGATAACCAACCATCCAGGGACCCCAAACATGAACTTCACAGCCTCTAGAGCTGTGAGAAATAATGTCTGTTGTTTAAGCCACTTGGTGTGTGGTATTTTGTTATAGCAACCCAAGCCAAGAACACAATTAACATCAGTGTTCTTTGAAAAATTAAAATAAAGATGTGCCAGCACCCATGCCTTGATGAATGTCCACAGCCTCTTGCTCTCCTGGTCCCACAACCCCTCCCACCTTTCCACCTCTGCCATCTCCGAAAGTTGTGCTCTCCCAATGGCCATGTGATGGGATCCAAACTCCTGAACATAACATCCCATATTTTTTCTAATCGGCTCCTACTGATTTCTCCAGCCGTCTCTCCAGGGGATCCCCCCTCTAACTGACATGCCTCACCTTGGCCTGCCCACCATCTATTGTTCTTTTATAGCTGAAAAGGATCCTGGGTTTCCACTGGTTCCAACCCTACCTATTATGCACCCTAACCTTAACTCCTCTTGATCCAAATGTTTGGTTGATGCAGATTCTACTGCAGATCTAGGGTGAAGTATGTCTGTCAGGCTGGGTACATATCATCTAATATAATCAGTTAGGAAGGAGGTAGATAGGAGGACCGGAGAGGGAAGGAGGAAAGAATAGAAGGAGGTGGGTTCCATCAGAGCTTCCTGCCCATCTCAACTGCTGTCTTCACTCATGTGCCCCTTGAGACGTAGAGGGACTCTCTGAACAAGAAACAACACCAGGGCCATCCAAGGCTTGAGCACGACTAAGCGATTCTTGCCATTTTGAGTAAAAGGAAATGAGGGAAGACCTAAAAGTTCTTATGAACCTACTACATGCTTTACCTACTTTAACATATTCATTTTCCATTGCAACCCTGAAAGGCAGATTCAAAACAGAACAACACAAAACAAAACCCTTCTTTTACAGGGAAGCAAAAGAAAGCCCAGAAGTCTTGGTCCCAAAAGAATTTAGACCAGTATTTGAATCCAGACCTTCCTTGGTTCAATCAATTTTTTCTGTTGTTATTAGTTTTTAGCAGGAGAAGCTACCATGAAAACCACCAGCCAGGCACTGAGGTCCCAGAAATGATAGGACATGATTTGTGTCTAGTGGATTCCAGTTTGGGAGAATGGGACACATCTGTAAACACTATAAAGCAACAAAGGATAAACAGTATGCAGTAAACCGTCCCTATTGTTCACTTGTCTACACTGCCTGAGACATAGACATTTATTGAGCATCTACTAAATGCCAAGAACTAACTAGTGATTTTTCCTTATTTATAGACTTCACAGAACTCCCTGGGATCAGTATGACCAGTATTATATGTACTGTGCTGAAAGGAGCTTAATTAACACGTCCATGTTTCTTCAGCTGGTACAAAGAGGAAGGCTTAAACCACATTTCAGAAGCTCCTTCAAAAACAGACTCAATGTTAGAATGTTTGGTTCACAGATATTTTGTATATACATAATTTATTCACTGAGGCATAAATTCATTTAAAGAGTCCTGTGGTCAGGGACTTGGGATGGAATTTAGATCCACAAGATCTTAGACACATCCAGTGTCTCCAAGTTTCTTTACAGTTTTGTAGCACTGGCCATAGTAGTAACAGTACATCGAGGGACCAATCCAGCCACCACAAGCCATGTCTGTCCCACAGCAGCTGGGACAAATATCAACACTTTCTGCTTACACAGTGCTGGGACTTGACAGCCGTATGCATCAGCCCTCTCCCCCCAAGAGTATTCTACTGGTCAGTCACATGGTCCAAGTGTTCCTATGAGATAGACTTAGCGGGTCTACACAAAATCTCTTTTAGAATAATTCTGTTCTTCCAAAAAGAGCTCCAGAAAAGAGAGAGAGAAAGAGAGATCGTATTTGTACAAATCTCTATCTGGAAGTCCTGAAAAGCAGTCAGAGCCAAATAACAAGAGAAGCAGAAACCCTCAGGAGGTAGGGACTTTGACACTGGAAACCCTGTGAGAAGCCAACAAGGTCAGGGGGACAGAACCCAACAAGGAATGTTCACTCACTTGCCAAGGTGGTGCTGAGGGTCGTGCCGTGGGACCCTCGGTAAATGCCCAGATTCACAGAGAGAAAACAAGCCTCTGCATGAGTACCTGGACTTGTATATTATTAATTTATTTAGTGCTTCTCATCTTATTGCTATTTCTAAAGGCTGATAATTGTATGATTCTGGTATCTCAGTCAGGTCTCTCGCTCTCTCTCATTTTCTTTCTCTCTCCCTCTCTCACTGTTAGGCAGTAGAATGGATTCTGTGCTAAAAGGCTATAATTAGCCTGATAATAGCATATTTCTAAAGCATTGTTGTTTTGTTTTACTTTTATATTTTTTCTCCCTGTGATCTGTAAATTAATTTTTTACTTTGAAGTTCTGTAGATGCCATTACAGTAACTATTTCCCTGAGTGGATGATTTATAGCATAGAAAATCATGTCTTCCTTGATTCTGGAGAACAATCCTATCACTGTAGAAAGCATGCCTCAGACCATTTTCCTTGGACTCTGGAGTCAACACGAGTGGCTTAACTCTGGACCTACTGGGATTTAAGAATTTCTGACATGGAGACCATTTATAAGGCCTGATTTGAAGAGAGAAAAGGCTCACACTGTGCTCTTCACATACCATCCAGCACATACTGTGATCTGACGAGGAATCAGGGGTTTGCTTTCCATCTGAATGCTCCCCAGATTTTCACAACACATTATACCAAGGAATTGTCTTTAGCAAACTCTCTTCACTACAAAAGCAAGCCAGATTTCCAGAAGGAAAGTTAACCTTATCCTTAAAATATAGTTTTGAAACTGAATTTGCCCTCATGGTAGCCTGTAACATGGCCCTGAGGGGTCCCTAACAGTCTTGTGTCAACCTTTCTCTTGTGTATGTGCGGGACCTAGTGACTAACCTCTCATGAATAGCATGTGGCAAAGGCAATGTACAAACGTACTCATGGGCCTAGAGGTCAACACCATCCATTCCTCACAAGTGGCTGGCCAGGGATTGGCAGCTTCATGTTGATCACAGCATGGCAGCTCGCTTCCCAGAGAGAGAGCAAACCAAGCGAGAAAGATAATACATCAACAATGTGTCAAACTGCACTTTCTGAAGGAAGCAACAAAGAATTTGTGGACTTAAACCTTAGCTCCAGTTTAATTAGGTTATCAGGAAATCCTTCCATTATTCAGGCCACATTTGCTCTTCCAAGTTCACTTCAGAATTCATGAAATTTACTCAGTTCTACTGAAAAAGAAGAAAAGCTCTAATCTATAAAACTATTCTGGGCATTGAAGCAGAAGAGGTGACGTTCTAGACTTAGCGTGTCTCTGCTCAGTAGACAAAGTCTTCCCTGCCCAGATTGGTCAACGAAGGTTTTATACCCTGCACTTGTGTTCTTGGTTCATTTCAAGCTCTGCCCTGTTCACAAATGCTGTCATTTCAAAGCCACTGCAAATTGGTCCACAAAGCATGCCTCTGCTTTGCAGTAAAAAGGCCAGAAAAGGGTCAGTATCAGGTATATTAAAAAATCATTTGATCACTTTGGTAATATGCACACATTCTTATTCTATTTCCCCTATGAGTTATATAATAAAAAAAACTCCATCCTGTAGAAGCCTCCTTCTTTCCCCCTTCATGTTTCTTCAACCAAAAGAGAAACTCACAACTTATTGTTCCTTTTCATTCTTCTCTACTTCTTTAAGCTCTCTCCAAGAAAGGCCAAGTGCACACAGTATCTATTTCAAAGGCTTTAAAATCATATCTGAAAGGGCAATTCAGCCAATTATTATTTTAAAGTACACCCTTTCTTAGAGAAATATCAGTCTGTATAGAATTTCCTCTGAGAAATGCAAATGTAGGGGAAGACTTTTTCTCCAACCTTGAAACTTTCTGAATCATTTGATTTATTTTTAAACATTTTATTTTTTTAAATAATCTTACACCCAACAGGGGCTTGAACTTATGACCCTGAGATCAAGAGTCGCATGTTACTACCAAGTGAGCCAGCCAGGCACCCCCAAAACTTTTTGAGTCATTTTGAAATAAAGGGTAGACATATGGTTTGTGAATCTGGGGTTACTAGTCTTGGTATGCAGTGGCTCACCTGAATTCGGTAAACTTGAACTTCCCTAAGGGCAGCCACTTTGTTCAGATATGGTCATGTGTGAGCCTCAGACTCAGGATTTCTGTGGTTGACTCCTTCTAGATTAGTTTAGGACCCCCATTTGGCCAGCTCAGGAAGTGAATTCAGAAATACAGTACTTAGGCTTCCAGCAGAGGGAGGGTATTTTTCTAAGGATGGATCCTTGCATAAAGAGACCTGAAATGGACCCAGAATTAGCATCTATGGTGATATGCTAATGTCAGTGACAAATAAGACAAGTCGTATTTGGGTGATACGCTGAAATATTCCCTTGGTCATCTTTCTCACGAAAATGCACACACTAGCTGATTATGTCATCATCCTTATTGTATTTTTTACCTGCAGCTTACTAGCTTTAAACCATCTAAAAGGAGCCCCCAAATTATAATATAAACAACTGAGCATAAGTGCTCAAGCTACTTAAAGTGTGTGAGCCTAATACCTACCAGTGACTTCAAGGAATAACTGAAGCAAAGATACTAGAACAGGACTTACTATTTTTTCATAATGGGATGGACTAAATTACCCATTATGTAGGAATCACACATAAAAGCCTTCCTCTACATCAAGTGATAGATCAAAGGAAGGGAAGATGAGTGGTCTACAGGCACGAACCACACCTCCCGAATTCTGAGACCAGGAGTGAGCAGTCTGCATTTTAACTACCTCTCCTTGACATGAAACAGTCTTCATGTGTCTCCCACTGAGGAAAGTCAGGTAGGCTCAGCTACAAAGATTTTCTTCCTTTGCCCCCCTCCCTTCCCTTTCCTTTACTGTTCCATCGGAAGGATGACAGGTCCCTGACTGGGCTCAGGTGAATCTAATTTAAAATCTGGACTTGGTGCATCCCTCCCATCTGAGCCTTGCAGGGAGGGCATCTGTCAGCCTCCCAGCATGGGTCCCTGGCATATTTACGGTTTCAGTGACGGCCTGCTCATTCCCAACACAGCTGCAAGTGCTCCCTTGTCCCACCCCCATCTGCATGGAAAACTACCCAACCAGATATTCTGACTTCCAGTGACAGATGAAAGCACGCTGTGTCCTCTTGTCATCGTCCTGCCCTCATCCCCTCATTTTCAAGAGTACTGAGGGGCCATCAGAGTGTCATTCCAACAATCATCTTACAGTTGTGCTACAAGTTCATCAATATTCTAAAGAAGCTACTCATTCATTCCCTAACTCGTTCTACAGACATGACCAAGGGTCTCCTATGGGCCAGTCATGCTCCTGGTCACTGAAACACAATCACATACATGCCACCCTATCCGTGACCTCATGGAGTTCACTTTTCTCATGCCTTCCATATGGGTAGCTTTTTGGCCTGTGTTTATTAATTTTTGAGAAGTGGATGCAAAATGACAGCCAGGTCTCTGCTGAGGAAATATTTTGCTGAGGATTTCTTTTACAGATTCTCAAGCCCTAACCTACTGTAGGACTTGCCCCGGGTACACACATCACCCCTGACACAGGAAGATGTAGTTGAACCATCAAGGCCCCTGGACTAAAAGCTAAGAGATGCATCATCCTAAGAGACGCAAAAGCTAAGACACATCACCCATTGGGCACTTCTTCAAGGCCCAGTAACATGTCAGCCCAAGGCCCATGACTCCGGACACACAAAGATGAACCAGTCACACAGGCTCTGGCTCTCAGAGGACTGACAGTCTAGGTAGTAGAGGAATGGAGTGAACAAATAAACAATTAAAAAACCTTCTTAGGAGGCACCTGAGTGGCTCAGTGCATTAAACATCTGACTCTTGATTTCCGCTCAGGTCATGATCTCAGGGTCGTGGGATCGAACTCCATGTTGGGCTCTGCATTCAGCGGGAAGTCTGCTTGTTCTTCTCCCTTTGCTCCTCCCCTACTTGCTCTCTCTCTCTCTCTCTCTCACTCAAATAAATAAATAAAAACCTAAAACACAGCAATGACCAAAAAAAAAAAAAGTTCTAGATGAAGTTTGTGCAGGTAACAATTAATGTTGTTAAAATAATGAAGAAAGGAAAAGAAGTTTGGAAGCTGGGCCCAGCTCTTTACCCCTTTGCCCTCAGTTTCCTCATATAAAAAATGGGTATGATTCTGGATGCTCCTCAAGGCACCTTCCCTTGAACCTAGAACACATGGCCCAGTCTGTACCAAGAGCCCAACTCCACCCGCCTACTTCTTTTCTTCACCTTTGCCAAAAGCTCCAACCTGTCCATGTGGGGCCACTCAATCCCAGCCAGGAATATACACATGACCTCTCACTTTTGAGAAGAACTTAGAAGTTACCAAGAGCTTTTTCACACTTAATATGCATAAATATCTGGTCAGATGTTGTTCTTCCCCTTTTATGGATTAAAAACTTTCAAAGCTCAGGGAAGTGAAAGAATTTGATGAAGATTGGAGAAGAAGAAATAAGAAATTAAGCTCAATTTATTTTTTTAAAGATTTTATTTATTTATTTGACAGACAGAGATCACAAGTAGGCAGAGAGGCAGGCAGAGAGAGAGGGGAAAGCAGGCTCCCTGCCAAGCAGAGAGCCCCATGCAGGGCTCGATCCCAGGACCCTGGGATCATGACCTGAGCCGAAGGCAGAGGCCCTAACCCACTGAGCCACCCAGGTGCCCCGAAATTAAGCTGAATTTAAAACAAGAACTTTTACCTCCAAATTCCACACTTGTATAGATTACTGATCAGGACAGAGCTGAGGAGGAAGGAAGCCAGAACCCTGGTGCTTAATCCCTGGGTGACAGTGGGCATCAGCGACAGAGCTGGGTTCCCAGATGAAGACTTAACTCTTAATCGCTTTTAATATATACACGTTCTCTCTCTTTTTATTCATTAATAAATGTTATAAAGAATAATTAATAAAACCACAAAGGCAAAGGAGCCCAGAGGATGCAGTAGGACACAGCCCTCTAGCAAGTAAGCCTGGGAAATCCCACTTCCACAGCTGACTCCCAGACCTTCTTTGGTTCTGGGTTCTGTGGCCTGTGGAACCTTCTCCAGCCTGTGCTCATGAACCAACCAAGCATCCCATGGGGAGTGGCTTGGAGAGACAAAGACATTGTGTGCCTGCAAGTATAAGAACCTCCTCCCAGCAACATCCCATGCACCAGAAGTGAAATCAGATGTGGAACCAAACCCTCTGGTCCTCAGAGCCTGACTTTTCCTCCAGCAACTCCAATTAACACCAGATGCCCTGCCCACCCCCTAACTGCACGCCAACACAACAGTGACCACTTCCGGCCAGGAGCCTCTGAGAGCCTACAGAGACAAAGGCCGGGAGATAGAGGTGAGCCTGGAGTCCAGCGATCCAGGGTTTGCTTCCCACATAGGATCAACCCAAAACCCAAACCAAAGTCCTCAGGAGATTATCAGGCTAGTTCTTATTTTAGTCCTAACCCAAGTTCAGAGACAAAAGATCATCACAAGTTCTACGGGATTCACAAATCAATAGATACTGCATGTTGAATGTCCGTTAATGAATAAAAAAAGAGAGAATGCGCTTATCAAGAGTGATTAAGAGTTAAGTCTTTTTTTTTAAATTTTTTATTTATTTACTTGAGAGAGAGAGAAAAGGAGCAGGGGGAGGGGCAGAGAGAGAGAAGGAGGACAGACACCCCCACTGAGCAGGGAGCCTGACATGGGGCTACATTCTGGGACTCCAGGATCACAACCTGAGCCAAAGACAGACACTTAACCGACTGAGCCATCAGGCAACCCTAGAGTTAAGTCTTAATAATATAGCTAACTACTAGATTGCCAAAGAAAGGCATAGTGTTTGGTTTTGTTCCCCTTGAATTAAGTTGACTTCAATGTGGTTTACGTACCCACTGAGTGGATCACACTGACATCCCAATATCTCAGCTTCATCCTCGTCATCAACATAATCCTCATGCCCGTGTTGGGAATTTTGTCTCTTTCTGTACATTTCACAGAAGAGATACCTCGCTACTTCCCAAGGTCTCAGAGCTGCCATAACTGCTAAGTGCGAGCACAGGTCTGTCTGTTTGCAAAGACCACACCTTTCAAAGCCACAACCCTGTGGCAATGGTCCATTCATTCTTAGGCCACAGAAGGCAGAGCAGAATGTGGCCTTTGTGTAGGGACTTGCAAAGCACCAATAACCACTCTTGTCCTCTCACCGCATGGAACATATTTCCCCTACCTGGCTGTGAATTTGACTTAAAGCACTAACAACTTGCAATGGAGGGGAATAAACACATCTAATTCATTGCTATCTTTTATGTGCCTTTCCTTCTAAGGAGTCAGATTACGATCCATCTACTTTGAAAGCCCCAACTGATGAAGCAGGGACCCATGTGGGGTTTTGGAAATAATGCCTCCAGTGAAAGGTAGTCCCATGAGAAGTTTGGCCAGGATGTGAGGCAGTGCATTGACCCATTATTTTCCCAGTGAGCCACTCGTCTTGGGGCTGGTCCTTCATGGGGTTCCCTGGCACACTGACTGGGTTGCAATCCGTGATGTGTAGTGGATAAGGGAAGAAATGTCTCCATGGGCCATGGCTGGGCCTCAGGAAGCCTAGCTGCTTCTACTTCTGCTCCTAGAGTGGCTGCTGTGGGGAGTTGTGGTGGGTTCAGCAAGCCCCCCTAAGAAGTTATACCCATCCCCTAAGCCCCAGCACCTGTGAAGGTAACTTTATTCAGAAAAAGTGTCTTTGTAGATGTCATTCTGCCAAAGGTCTTGAGATAAAAATCACCTGGGATTATCCAGGGGAGCCCCAAATCCAACAGCAGTGCCCTTATAAAAGAAAAGTAGAGACAGAAAAGGAGAAGCCCACATGGAGACAGAGATGGACAATGGAGAGAGACAGCCACAAGCTCATGGATGTTTGAAGCCACCAGTTGCTAGAAGAGCCTTCTAGCTCTTCTCCCCAAGAGCCTCTGAAGGGAGCATGGACCTGTCTACCTTGATTCCAACTTCTGGCCTCCAGAATTATGAAATAATAAATTTCTGTCATTTTTTAAAAGATTTATTTATTTATTTGTTTGTTTGACAGAGACAGAGATCACAAGTAGGCAGAAAGGCAGGCAGGGAGAGAAGAGGAAGCAGGCTCCACACTGAGTGGAGAGCCCAATGCAGGGCTCGATCCCCAGGACCCTGGGATCATGACCTGAGCCGAAGGCAGAGGCTTTAACCCACTGAGCCACCCAGGCACCCCAAATTTCTGTCATTTTTAAGCTAACCAGTTTGCAATAATTTGTTATAGGAGTCCCAGAAAACTCATACTGCTGTCTTCAGAGTCCATGTAAAAAGGCACCTGTCTTGTCAGGAAGGCCACGTGGAAAGATCACAGCCTCTTCCTCTGTTTAGAGCTCATCACTCCAACCTCTGATTTTGTCCTTGCCTCTTCTCTCTCTGACTCTGGCCCTCCCTCCTCCTTCCCTCTTACATCGTACCCACCTGGATAATCTACAATCATCTTCCTACATCAAAACTTTTAACTTAATCACATGTGCATGGCCCTTGTTGACGTGGAAGGTCACATATTGATAGGTTCTGAGGATTTGGGTGTGGCCACCTTTATGGGTCCATGAGTCAGCCTACCTTGCATTAAATGAGCACTGCCTCTGTGTTAAGCACTGAGTTCCTACTATCCTGCTTAATCTTCATGAAAGCCTTCTGGAGAAGTACTACCATTTTCCCCCATTTAAAGGGGAAACTGAGGCTCAGCAAAGTGAGGATACGTCCAGGTTTACGCAGCAGGCAAGAGTCTGAGCCAGGATTCCTGTCAGGGTGTCTAATCTCCGGGCCTGTGCTCTCACTCTCTGCATATCCTGCTCCTCTGTGCTACCCTCCCCAAGGGCTAGCAGAGGAAGCAGCAGCAGCCAGTCCAGTTTGAATGCTCCCATTTTCCAGATACCCAGAGACATAAAGTGATCTGGTATGCCAGCAAGAGGCAAACAAATCCCATTTTACTCAGTCACTAACAAATATTTACTAAGGTCCTACTAAGTGCCACAGTGAAAAAAAAACAGAGCCCTTGTATTCCAGCAGGGGAGATGGACCATGTGGAAATAAATGATGATATCTAGCATCATCCATGGATGAGTGTCATAATGAAAAATAAACCCCAGACAAGAGAATGAGTGGCGGTAAGGGAATTGAGAACACGTAGTCAGGACCCTTCTGATGAAGGGGAGTTTGAATGGAGACCAGATGACCAGATCCCGACTTTAACACACAATGCTCAGTCTTCCTCACTCTAAAACACAAAATACAAAAGGAGAAAGCAAAGAGCTTTCCTGAAGTATGTGCATCTTGGTTAAGCAAAGATACAATGGTAAGTGCATGCAGTTAGATCTTAGGGAGGGTGCTTGGTTGGATCTGGTCATTAACAGCCAGGGAACAGACCCCACATTATCCTACTGAAGAACAAGCTCTCCTCCCACACAGTGAAATATCACTTTTGCTTTTGCATACAGTGTTAAGTCATACAAAATGTTATTTCTTTCACTGTGGAGCGTTTTGTTAGTTTCCACCAGCTCCCCAGTTCTGCAAGAGATTTCAAGTGGGAGAAAATAGCACATAAGAGAGAGCCCCCAACTCAGGGGAGGAGCGATGCTGGCTTGTTGGGTCCCAGAATCGACCATGACATCTGAACTCAAGACTTTCCAATCCCAGGCAGTTCACCTTGAGACTTGCTTTGGACTCTCAAGTAGCTAACGTGGTCTCCATGTGAGGACACTGCACGAGGTCCAGTGTGTGTGGGGCAGAGAAAGGAGGTCAGTCTGGCCATCTTAAGGACACCTTGGTGGAGTCACAAGTGGGCCCCTCTTTGTGCGGAGCCCTGAATGGCCAGAATAGGAATGGTGTTGTGACAACAGCAGAGTTCTCTGAAGAACAATCTAGAAGTAGAATGGAGAAAAAGTAATTAAAGAGGGACCAAAGTTCTAATGGAAACTGGGAAAGGAAGCCATGGAGACAACCTGTTGGAACAAGGGATGGTGGCTTTATAATGGGTCTCCTAGACGAGATGGATCTGTGTTTCCTGGCATCCCCCTTCTCATATACTTCTTCTTTGGGTACACCTCAATGGAGATTTAGGGCCAACAAGGAAGGACCAGACATTTCACAGCTCATAAGTTGTTGTGACCTGCTGACTTACCTCCTTTGTGTGAAGCAGTGGTTGGATCCCTCACTGCTCTATCTCGCCCTAGAACTTTCTTTAGCTACTCCAACTCCTGGGTTTGGCTTATGTCTTCAGCCCTACAATGAAGGGTTCCGGTTTTCAAGAACTGATTTTCTTTCATCTTCTAGCTTATTCTTATTGTCCCACACTGTACATCCATCTTCCCTGCCTAACTGTACGCCCTGGGGGCTTGAAGCTCCTGCATCAGATACAAAGATAACAGCACAACGGCCTCATAGAGACTTAAAGCTGTTAACCAGTTCCCACAACTACACAACATCAAATCCTTGTAACAAATCAATGCCTCCCCCTGGTTCCCCTTCTCCAGCTTAACCCTCACTGATACAGAAAAACAATGAGGGAGGATGTTGAAGCCTACTAGTGGTCTTGATGATTAATAATAGTAAAACCAGGGGCACCTTGGCGGCTCAGTCAGTTAACCATTCGACTCTTGAGTTCAGCTCAGGTCATGATCTCCGGTTCATGAGATCGAGCCCTGCATAGGGCTCCATACAGAGTATGGAGCCTACTTAAGTTCTCTGTCTCCCATTCCTTTTGCCCCTCCGTGCTCTGTCTATAAATAAACAAACAAAAATAATAGTAACACCGATAACTGACATTCATTGAAAATGTCCTATTTTTTTAGAGCTCCTAAAGGTATTTTAGAGAATCACTAATCCTTGTGAGAACCCTAGATAAGGCTACTGCTACCTTCAGCTTCAGCAGGAGATCATCTGGTAGTTCCCAAATCTAGAAAGTTACAGCCCTTGATTCAAAGCCGTGTCCATCAAATCTGGGGAATTGGCCACTAATACAGTCCGTGTCTACTGTTTCGGGGAGGGAAGAACAAAGGTTTGCTAGTTTAGAGTCTGGTAGTGGAAGATCATGGTGTCCTGGGCAGAAACAGGCCATGCCAAGAGAAGGGGTTAGTGAAGCATTAGAAGAAGGGTAGGGAAGGGAAGAATGGAGGTGAAAGTTATCTGGGACATTTTGCCAGTGAGATGATGAGAAAAAAACCTAAAGCTTTGGTACAGATGCTCAGGTCAGAAATGGCATATTTACTTTGTTTCAGGGAGAATGTTGGACTGGTTTTGTACTTGTCAGTAGGTGCGGGAGTCTCACAACTGATCTGCCTCTGGATGGGAAATCACATGGAAAAATGCCAACGGAGGTATCATTTTCAGTCTTCCCACTGGGGGTGGGGGAGAGATGTTTCCCATCCCTGGTGGGAAAGAAAACAAAACATCTCCCTGCACCGATCAACGCCTTCAAAGTTGCTGGTAAGAGAATAGGCCCAACGTAGAGAAAGATTTTAGGCCCCTGGGGTAGAGGGAAGGTGGTAATTCCAGGGACAGAAAAGGACCAAGTGGAGCATAGCCAGTCTGTAAACTCTGAGTAACCTGGCTGAAACTAGAAACCAGACAGGATCCAGGAGCTGCAAGTCTCTTGATGGCCAGGTGATACGGCTTATAAAGAAAGAGGCCAAGAGGCCAGACCATGGGAAATGAAATGGGCTAGTGGTGGGTCAAGGAGCAGGAGGAGCAGTAAAAGTTGAGTGATTTCTTGTGTGATTAAGGGTTTATTTGGTGTTATCTGAAGTTGGAGGGAAATCCGATAGGGCGCCCAGTTTCTAGGCCTCTTCGCATGCCTCCCCTTGTTTGATAGAAGAAAGCAGCTCACAACATTGTATATGGACATTATTATTTTATTTTTTTAATTTAATTCTATTTTATTTTATTTTTTTAATTTATTTTTTTATTTATTTTATTTTATTTTTTTAAGATTTTATTTATTTATTTGACAGACATCACAAGTAGGCAGAGAGGCAGGCAGAGAGAGAGGGGGAAGCAGGCTCCCTGCTGAGCAGAGACCCCGATGTGGGGCTCGATCCCAGGACCCTGGGATCCTGACCTGAGCTGAAGGCAGAGGCTTTAACCCGCTGAGCCACCCAGGTGCCCCGACATTATTATTTTAACCTCTTGATCTCCCCCCTCCAAAAACCAGAAGGCCTCCATTTCCAATTACTATCTGAAATATAGGGCAATTTGGGAAACTGGGTTTCTGAAATCTTCTCAGAAAAGTGTAGGTAACAGATCGGTGTTGCTGCTTCGATATCAAGCAAATACAATCACTTGCCATTTAAAATGTTCTCAGATAAAGTTCCGTCTTTTTATAAAGTCATCTGAGGAGTCTAAGCCTAAAACTTCTTTCATGGTCTAATTTTCCTTTTTTTCAATAATCACACACACACACGCACACTCCAGAATCAAATCTCCTCCCACGTAGAACATGTTTTGATTGGTCATTTCATTCACGTGAGAAAGACACTTCAGTTTAAAAATAGACAAATGTGCCAATAATACATTATATGTTAACTAATTGAATCTAAATTTTACAAATTGGAAAAAATGTAAAATAAAATAAAATATAAACAATAAACAAATGTGAGAGAATTATTTCATCTGGTGTGATAAAAAAAATAAATAATAATAAAATTATAAAAAGCTATGGGGCACCTGGGTGGCTCAGTGGGTTAAGCCTCTGCTTTCTGTTCAGGTCATGGTCTCAGGGTCCTGGGATCCAGCCCCACGTCGGGCTCTCTGCTCAGCAGGGAGCCGGCTTCCCCTTCTCTCTCTGCCTGCCTCTCTGCCTACTTGCCTCTCTCTCTCTGTGTCAAGTAAATAAATAAAAAATCTTTAAAATAAAAAAAAATTATAAAAAGCTGTAATGATAATAATGCTATGATAATATGATAATAAGAAACTGTAATCCTCCTCCCCACTAAAAATGGGTATTTGCTGTCATTTCTCAATAGATTTGCACTTTTTCTATGTTTTCAGATTTTTAACAAACTTAGATTAAAAAGCCTCAACCCTGGCTCTTTTCATTTAAATCTGTATACTTTTTTAGATTGACTGAATTTTTGAACAGTGAATGCTAGAGTGTTTAGGTAGATGCCAGCATTGAGAAGTAGTCACAATTTTGTTTTTTACATCACAAAAAAGATTTACAAACTTTTAAGTTTATCTTCACAAACTCCTTTACCTGTATAGCCAACTTAAGGGATTGTTGGAATCTTTCCCCCATTATCTTCCAAAATCAAGATTCGAGACCGTGATTTCATAGATTTCCAAAATCCTGTAGACCAAAATATTTTTGTCTCCGAAACAAGATCCATGAAAATTTAAGGATAGAAACCTAACACAGTAATAAAATTCATAATGGAATAGAAGCTAGTATCCTCTACTTCCGTGCGTTCAAAGGATGGCCTCGAGGCTGAGCAAAGAAAACAAAATTGATACTTAAAAAAAAAAAAAA
>PISX010013349.1:0-57110 GCA_004024625.1 Mellivora capensis | reverse complement strand
TTTCAGATCTTAATTAAATTTGAGTAAAGATACAGTTTCATCCTTTTGCATGTGGATATTAAGCTTTGCCAGTACCATTTGTTTATGAGGACTGCACACCAAGACTGTGTAGAATTTATCCCTGATGCAAGAATGGTTCAATATACAAAAATTAATTAATCTAATATACCATATTAACAGAATGAAGTCAATAAAAGTCCTATGACCATCTCAACAGATACAAAAAAGAATTAACAAAGTATTAACAAAATATAATACCCTTTCACTAATAAAGACTCTTAACAAACTAGGAATGGAAATAATTTACCTCGACATGATAAAGGCCATATATGAAAAGCCCATAGCTAACATCTTAATCAATAGGAAAAGCTGAAAACTTTAAGATTAGGAACAAGGCAAAGTTGCTCACTCTCATCATTTCTATTAAACATGATATTGGAAGTTTTAGCTAGAGCAATTAGGCAAGAAAAAGAAATAATAAAAAGCATCTAAATTAGTAAGAAAGAAGTAAAATAATCTCTTCCCAGATGATGGGATCTTAGATATCGAAAATCCTAAAGACCCCCCCCAAAAGCTTTTAGAATTAATAAAAAATTCAGTAAAATAAAATCAACATGCAAAAATTAATTGCATTTCTATACACCAACAATGAGCTACCAAAAAGTAAACTAAGGAAAAAGATCTCATTTGCAATAATATTAAAGAGTCAAATACTGAGGAATAAAATTAACCAAGGAGGTGAAACAACTGTACACTAAAAAAATACAAAATATTGATTAAAGAAATTAAAGAAGACACAAGTAAATGGAAAGATATCTTGTGTTCATAGGTTTGAAGACTTACTATGGTTAAAATGTCCCTACTACTTAAACCTATCTATAAATTTACCTTAACCTCTAGAAAAATATCAATGAATTTTTCTGCAAAAATAGAAAAAAAATCCTAAAACATACATGGAGCCACTAAAGACTGAATAGTTCAAGCAACCTGGAGAAAGAACAAAACCTGAATTATCACACTTTCTGATTTTAAAATGTGCCGCAGAGTTATAGTAATTCTAGAAGCATGGTACTGGCATGAAAACAGACTCCTAGACCAATGCAACAGAATAGAGAACTCAGAAATAAACCTATGGATATACTGTCAACCGATCTTTAACATGGGTACCAAGAATATACAGTGGGGAAATGAACAAATGGTATTTGTTCTCTTCAACAAATTGTATTGAAAAACTGGATATCCACAGTAAAGTTATTTAAATATGATCAGTCCCATGTTGCACCATTGACTGTATAAAAAGTAAAGTTCCTGGGGTGCCTGGTTGACTCAGTCAGTTAAGTGTCCACCTCGATTTTGGCTCAAGTCATGATCTCAGGGTCATAAAATTGCATCCCAGGTCAGGTTCCGTTCTCAGTGAGGAGTCTTCTTGAGATTCTTTCTCCCTCTGGGCCTCTCTCCACTCACTGCTCTCTCTCTCTCAAATAAATAAATGAATCTTTTTTAAAAAGTAAAGTTACTTTAATTTTCATAGATGTCAATGACATTTGCCTCTTAACTCATCTTTATACGTCTTAATTCACATCCCAGAAAGAGTCATATGCCTATGTTTGTTTTGCATATGTATTTGGTAAATTTTTAACCTGAAAGTTTAATAATTTGAAGTATTAATCCATTGCCAAATGCACCAGCAAAACATAGATGTCAAAGAGACCATCTTAAAGAATCAAGACCCTTTGTGATATACTCTCTGGAGGAAATGCACCCAAAAATAAGTTGTCTTCCAGTTCATGCAATAGCAACTCCCATTTGATGCTTAGGACTCTGATGCATCATCTGCTCACAGTTATTCTGTCTGCTTGCATACTTCTCATTCACGACTGCTGAGTCTTGCCTTTCTTCTAGGACCCACTTTGGTTTCCTCTCCCAATGACTCTGGCCACAAATTGCATTCATGTTTAAAAACCATTCACTTTATTTCAACAGTCTTTGAAAGTTCTACCTGACAAACAAGAAAATGAATTTCCTAACAGCATCATCTTTTCTTCCACATCCTCCACAATACTCATTAATTCCTTGACTCTCATTTATGTTTAACCTAATGATAAATTTAATAACATGTAGGAATTATAATTGCCAAACTGAATCTATGCCCACTGTCTACAAGGTGTATCTCAACTAGGAATCTTTGAGAAAATAAAAGCACCATTAGCATATTAAAATTTAGAATACCAATATAAGCTTGAACTTTAAAGACAAGGCCAGGAAGACAAAGGGTTATAATGTAACCAAGTTTTAAGGGGTCAGTGGATTATTAAAACTAAGAATGCAGACACAAATTAGCTCAGAATGAGTCTTGTACTGAAGGACTATAGTACAATGGTGGTAAGGTAGGTCCTAAAACTTACAAGTTCGAGAGAGTCCATATTGAGGACTGACACCTTCCTATATTTAAGCATTTCTCAGTGCAAATGAGTTCTTTATTGGGACGCCTGGGTGGCTCAGTTGGTTAAGCAGCTGCCTTCAGCTCAGGTCATGATCCCAGAGTCCTGGGATTGAGTCCCACATCGGGCTCCTTGCTCGGCAGGGAGCCTGCTTCTCCCTCTGCCTCTGCCTGCCACTCTGTCTGCCTGTGCTCGCTCTCTCTCTCTCTGATAAATAAATAAATAAAATCTTAAAAAAAAAATGAGTTCTTTATTTTCTAATGGGAAACTAAACAATTACAACTGGGAGACGGAACACATGTCACTGAATGCCTCCTATGTGCCAAACACTTTCTTTTTTTTTTTTTTTTAAGATTTTATTTATTTATTTGACAGACAGAGATCACAAGCAGGCAGAGAGGCAAGCAAAGAGCGAGGAGGAAACAGGCTCCCCACCAATGCAGGGCTCCATCCCAGGACTCTGAGATCATGACACGAGTCGAAGGCAGAGGCTTTAACCCACTGAGCCACCCAGGCACCCCTGCCAAACACTTCTACATGTCATTTCCATTAATTCTCTCATTAGTTTATGACATGCGTTTACTTCCATTAACAAAAAAAGAAACAGATTCAGAGAGGTGAAGTTGTACGGGCCTATTTAGCCAGAGCAATTCCATCTGGTTAAACAGTGATTTTGTTGTTTGTGCAGCAAAACTTAAACTGACCCTGCCCCCACCAGGGGAACTTATGTAAAAGCAAGTCTGGGAACCCAGTAGAATATGGTCGACCAGTCCCTGATAACAGAGCCCAAATACAAGAGCAGGTCAGGTCAGGTGGAGGTAACAGAGCCTGAATGCAGGGTTGAGTTGGGCCAGGTGGAGACATCCAATCAGTAAAGCACGCATACTGTCTCCCTACTACCAAGGAGTGTGGGCCTCACCTTTTGGGCGCCTTTTGGGCGCCAATTCTGACCAAGGTGATAGGCTAGTTCAAATAGCTACCATGGGGTGAATTGTAATTCAATTGGCCACCTGTGTGTGACCTAGCATGACTAGTGCATGACTAGCATGACCTAGCATGTGCAGTGACCTAGCATGTGTGTGACCTAGCATGACTAGGTGCATGACTAGCATGACCTAGCATGTGCAGCCTTCTCCGTGTGTTACAGCCTCATTGACCACCTGTGTGTGGCCAGGCTCAACCACATGGCCTTTGCTCTATAAAAGTTAGTCTGTGAGGCTGGGGGTGGTCACCCTCTCGGTAAGACGCGGCACAAAATGGTCAGTTTGATTCTGGATGCTTGGCGCGAAATAAAGCTTTGCTTGACCTTCGCTTTGTATCAGTCTCGTTCCTTTGATTACGGACCCCCCAAAGTGATTTATCAACACTAATAAACAATGTATCTGCAATGGGAAATTTTGTCCATTCCAAAGTACATTTTATTCCCACTGTTCTGTGTTGTCTGTCTGTGAAGCACAGCATCTCAAGAGATAAGGCACCTTTATCTTCTTCTTTTTTTTGGGAGGGGGGGTTATGAGTAAGTAACAGACGAGGGCTAGGTAGGGAAAGACCAGAGGCTAAGTGATCAGGTTCACAGAAATCCCAAAAATGGTGAAGCGTAGAGAAACCAGAAATAAGGGAACAAAGTGGACCACCCTGCCCTAGTCTTGTGGGTGGGTGTCTTTTAATGATAATCACCTGTGACCAACAAGGAATAACCAGACCCTAAAAAGGAAGTAAGCCGCTGAAGGTGTTATCACTAGTCCTTGCTCAACGGTGATATAGAAAGGTTAAAAGGATTTACGTTCCCTGGTTAGCTTTCTATAAAAGACCAACCCTGAGGGCACTCAGTGGCAACCTTGTCAGGACCCTTCTCACTCTTGAGAGGTTTTTGTTTTTTTGTGTTTTGTTTGTTTGTTTTTTCTGTATCCTTGTTTAATAAACTTATATTGCTTTACTCACTCTCCTTTGTCCACAAGATTCATTCTTTGACTCCGTGAGACAAGAACCTGGTCCTTGTGCTTCAGCTGGGCAGACGTATGCTCACACAAACCATGGCTGCTTCATTCTCTTGGTCACATATTTGTTTGAGTGATTTTTTTTAATTAACATATAATGCATTATTTATTTCAGGGGTACAGGTCTGTGATTCATCAGTCTTACACAATTCACGGCATTCACCACAGCACATACCCTCCTGTTGGACGGTTTTAATCTGAGGCTAAAACTCCAGCCTCTGAATCTTGGGTTTGGAACACCTCTTCTCAACATCGATTCTTCATGTTCTCCACATTGCATGATGCTGCAAGGTGTCTGATTCTACTTGACTCATCTCCTAAGGAAAGTCCTGACTTTTCTGTTTAACATTTATAGGAATTAATTTCAATATAGATGAGACAAATGAGTGCATGTGTGAATGTGCGTGTGTGTGTATGGAAACAATTATTGTTGGAACAAAATGATGTGAGAATTAACATGACCTGAATATACTGGGCATCAGTTTAGCTAAATGCTTTTGCCAAGAAAAGGGAGCAAGTGGAGCAGCCACTCTCTTCCTCCATCTCCTTCTGTCATGCCAGGGCGTTTTATTGTCTCCCAAGTGATTTTGCATGCAGCTATAAAGTTTCAGGCAGTCAGAAGTTATGGAGGTGTTCCCCAGTCTCTGAACTGCCTTATAGATACATGATGGATCTTTCACAAAATGAACACAGACAGAATGAAAGTAATAAACAGAGATTGAAATTGGTTAAATATACTACTACTATCATGCTGCAATAATGTCAGCCCATTCTTTCTCCAGCAACCAGAGATTACGATTACTTGAAAAAAACAATAAAAAATAAATGTCATTCTTCAGAACCTTTGAGAAGTGACTAAATCATCCCAAAGCAAATGTTTCAACAGAAATCCTCTGGGCACAAGGAGCCTTTTGGAAGAAAATGATTTGATCCAATTTCTTTTTATAGATTCTCACCAAAGGGACAGGAAACCTTCTACCAGCATACTCACCTAGGGTAAGAGAAGACTAGAGTTGCTAAGAGGCCCTGTTTCCACTGCATATATATATCTTTCTTGCATTCTTATAATGAGACTGTTTTTACAGGGTGAACATATTTCAAATGTAAACAAAGAAAAAGTAAGCTGAAAGTTGCTAATGTTAAGTTTAGAGCTTGCAGAAAATATCAGCTAGTGAAGAACAGCTGCCCAAATAAGACTCTGGTACTCATAGAGATGATTTTTCTCACAGAATTTGAAAGAAATTGTAATGATGAATCATAAGCCTTGCTATAAATAAATTATGACTGCAAATTGCCAGATACAGAAATATTCTCATTAAAGTCCATTGTCTTTGAAGACAAAATTACCTCATTTATTATTTCAGTAGACTCAAGCCAATTTAGAACAATTAAAGCCTGCATCATCAAGCATGGTTGATATGCACTGAAAATACATTAAAAGAGAAACAGGTGCTGTTCCAATTTAATGGGATCAATCTCTGACTATCTACTATATGAAGAATGTTACTTTGTTGTGGAAACAATTTAGAGTGTTCGCTGAATGGATGCCAATTTCTAATCAGCCAAGGACAATGTTGCATGATCCTATGCCAACTAATTCATTCATTTATTTATTCATTTATTCAATCAATCCTTCCACATTCCTACTGCACTTACTACATGCAAGGCAATTAGCCAAGCATGATGGTAAATCCAAAGATGGCTCATGCATATTCTTTAGGATAGTAAAAATGACACATACTCAAAGATAGGTAATTTAAGATTGAAATTGAGTTATATAGTGCCAAGAAGTTGAAAAGAATGAAAGTTGAGTTTTTGATCAGAGAGGCCAAGGAAGCCTATGAGAAACTGCCATTATGTGAACTAGGGACTAAAGACTATGAGATCTCCTTTTTTTTTTTCTTTTGATATTCAAGAAGAATGTTCCAGGAAGGATGAAGAGTAGGAAACAGGGCAAAGAGGAAGGAATAGTGAAGAGTTTTGTCTAGAATGAATGATGGAGTATTAAAGAAAGTTGCACTAGATAAGACTGAGAAAGTCAAAGCCAGAGGAGAAGCTTAAAATCAAGCAAATGGCTCTAGATTTATTTAGTAAATATTAGGGCACAACTAAGAGCATGTAAGTGGATTAATGGTGAAAATTAGAGTGAACAGAAGTATACAAGAGGGATTCTGTATGCTATAATTACTAGGGTAACATTTACAAGGATAAAAATACTATAAGACTTCTAAATTAGTATGTGGAGAAGGGGGGTGTATACAATCAATCTGAAAGCAAAGAAAAAAAGGATAAAATGTTGAAAATTAAGTCATTTCAATGGTGTATTAATTAAAATAATATATAATAAAACAATGGGATGAACTTAAAATAGGTAAAAAAATTTAAAGTTAAATTTAGAAAAATAGCACTATAAACCTAGAGAATGTTGAAGGGAGACAATTAGATAAAACACTTATTAATAAAGTAGAAAATGAACAATGGTAAGGATTAAAAAATTCATATTTTGAAATGTGTGCTTAAAATGAGGTAATTCTGGCATGAGTGAACAGTAAAAATGTGAGAGAACATTCAAATAACCAAAGTCAGAAGAAGAGACAAAGCAACATTGCTAGAGGTCTTGCATGTATTCAACCAACTAACCAACCAAAAGGGATTATGAACCATTTTATGCCCCAAATTAGAAAATGGAAATTAAATGGGTGAACTAAAAGTAGCATCACCCAAAGTGACATGGGTAGAAATTTAAACAAATAAATAATTCTAGAACTATCAAATATATTTAGTGCATGTGATCAAACAAATAAGCAAAACTCTTCACAAACAACTAGCTGGTTTCATCAGTTAAGTTCCACCAAACACTCAAGATAGAAAACCTGCTTGTCATATGTGAAAATCTATCAGAGAATAGAAAAAGCATGAACATTTTATAATTCAATATATGAGTCGAGTGTAATCTTGAATCAAAATCTGATAAGAACAATATAAGAAAATTCCAAACCAGCATTGTCCCATGAAAGTTAAAGTATAAGCAAAGCAAAAGCAGAGGCATCAGCAGATGTTATTACATCATGTTTATCACAGGAATTCAAGGTTAGTTTTGCTTTAAATTCAATCAAGGAAATTATTATATTATGTAGAAAAGGCATATGATGACATTTATAATCCACTCATGATAAAATTTCTTGGTAAACCAGAAATGCCATGTAACTTCTTCAATCTGATGAAAGTTATGTACAAGAAACTTAGAGCAAAAATAGAAATTAAATGCTGAATTTTTTTTCTTAGTCATTAGCATAAGTCATGGATTCCCATTTTCACCATTTCTATTTAATATGTTACCAAAGAGTCTAGGTCAGCCTATTATGCCTAGAAAAAAAAGTGGGTGTGTGGGTATGTGTGTATATGCGTATGCTTGTATGAACACACATTATCAAGTTTAGCAAGTACACAGGATTTAAAATCAGTATCTAAAAATTAACTGTATTCTATACATAAGCTCAATGGAGAAATAAATAAGGGTCATCATTTAAAATAGCATGAAAATGTCATGTACCTAGGAGTAATCTATCAAAAGATTATGAAATATTTACTCATTGACACTAAAGAAAACCTCAACAAAGAGAGAGTTATATTGTATCAATTAATTGAAGTACTCAATATTTAGTAACACTGATTTTTCTCATATTGCTTTATAATAACAGAATTTGTGATAAAACTTGACAAACTGTGTGTGAAGAAATTTATAAATGTGTAGGAAATGCAAAAGGCAAAAATAGCTTAAATAGTGGTCTTAGTCAAGTTTTCCTAGAAAGGAGTGTGAAGAAAAAAACATAAATACTACTTTTTTATTGTGAGTTTGAGTATCAAAGAAGAAAATAAGGAAACAACAATTTGAAGCAGGGAAAAATAAGGAAGCAAATATAATGCATTTTGAAACAGACCACTGCTTCATAAGGAAACACAGATACTCACCTGTCCACACAGGCAGTCCCTGAATAGTCTATACAAAAACACCATGTCTCTGAAGTACATGCAGGAAAGGAGTAGAGAAGGAATTTATCTATCAGCTCTCTCCCATCTTCTATGTCGAATTTGGCCTCATGTGGAGATAACCTGACCCCTTTGGCAGTGGATGGAAAAGCTATGTCTCACATCCTGCCACGTGGTACTTGCATCAGAAACTAGAAAAGTGGAAAAAGACAGGGAACCCAAGTGTTAACATCAGAGGTGAAGGTCACACACTGTCCTTTGTGTTGGAGTCAGGTTGGAGCGAGCATCTCCAGGGCCAGGAGACAGACAGGTATGACTGATGGAATCCAAAGTAGCATACAAGACAAATACAGTACAATGAAGCGGGAGAACTTTTACCAGCGATCAAGAGTTAATATTAAGCTTTACTGATAAGGATCCTTTGGTAATGGGGCTGACAAATAACCTGAAAGATTGTAAAGAAGGTCCTGAAATAAGCCAGCACACATGGCCATGAGTTATGATGAAGATGACTTTGGTGGTGCTTGTAATGCTCAATGTATTAATCTGAATATTAGTTACAATAGTATTGACTTTATTTGTTTAACTGTGTCAGATTGACTATGTTAAATTGTGTGTTTGAAATAGTACATCCAATGAAAAAATAAAACAAATGCAAACGTTGCTTTCAAGGGTACGCTTTGCCATTTACATCTGAACCACTTTTAAATTTTAAAAATCAGCCTGTCCATATTTACAGAATATACTGCAGGGATTTTGATTAGGTTTGCATTGAATTTATAGATCAGTCTGAGAAGTGACATTTTACCAATACTAAGTCTCCCAATCCATGAACACAGTACATCTCTTATTTAGGTCATCTTTGATTTATTTAATTGGTGTTTTACATTTTCACTAAACAGATTATATTTTGTTAAATCTGTACCTAGATATATTAGTCCATTCAGGCTGCTATCGAAAGAAGACTTTACCTCCATTTTGACCTTAAACCTTCTAGCTGAATTCTTTCTAGCTCATCTCTAGCTCAGAGCAAAGCATCCACTACTGCCCCGAACCAGCAAGATCCCACCCAGGGCTGAACTCCAAGACTATGATGGATTTGACCTTCACTGCCTACCTTGCATGAACCTGCCCCACCTTTGCTCCACATTTTCCTTATATATAAACCTGTATTTTTGGCATTTTAGAGGCAGTCCCTGAGAGGCTAGTCTACCATCTTTCCAGTGTCAGCCTCACTGAAATAAATCCCTGTCTTGTTTCACCACCATTCATTTCCCTGCCTTTGGATTTTGTCAGTGGTGAGTGGCCGAACCTGGTCTGCTTGGAACCCCCAGAGCCAGGAGCTCTTACACCCCCAGGCTCTGGCCACACTATAACAAAATGTTACAAACTGGGCAGATTATAAATAACAAAAATTTATTTCTCATAGTTCTAGAGGTTGGGAAGTCCAAGATCAAGCCGTTAGCTTGGTCCCATTCTAGTGAGGGCTCTCTTCCTAGTTCTTAGCCAGCACCTTTTGGCTGTGTCCTCATGTGTAGAAGAGCGCAAACAAGCTCTCAGGGGAGAGAGAGGGCTTTTAAATAAGAACACTAATGCCATTCATGAGGGCTCTACCTTCATGACCTCCTAAGGGTCTGACCTCCTAATGCCATCACTTGGGGGTTAGCATTTCAACATACGAAAGGGATAGGATGGGGGAGGGGAATGTTATAAACATTCTGAGCATAGTATTAGGTATTTCTTTTTTTGGTGTCATAAAATGCATTATTGTTATTATTTTTATTAAACTTTTGAATTCCAATTATTTGTTGCTAATATATAGATAGGCAATTGATTTTTGTGTATTGACCTTGTATATCCTGTAACCTTGCTAAACTCACTAATTCCAGGTGCTTTTCTTGTAGATTCCTTAGGCTCTTCTAACTAGATAATCATGTCATCTATGAACAGAGACAGTTTTATTTCTTAAGTTATAATTTCTTAAGTTATAATTTCTTAGTTAAGTTTTAATTTCTTAAGTTAAGTATAACTTAAGTTATAACTTATTTCTTAAGTTATAATATTTCAATGAATCCCTGAAAAAATCCCTGAAAAAAAAATAATTCTTATCGAAGGTTTGAATGGGTTATTTTCAGTATTAGATTAAAAGAAACTGAAAATATCTCTTAGGGATTCCCTAAATTGCATTTAATTTGCCACAGATATGAAATGCTAAGTGTAAAGGGTGGTGCCTTTATGACTCAAGTAGAGGGTCATCCCTTATCAAGGGAAACTCTAGGTAACCAAACTCTCAGAAATTATTTCCTACACTGACTAGCAGCCCACGTTTGCTTGTGGAGCTTGTTATCTTAACACTTTGCATAACTTTGATTTTTAGTTTGCCTACAGAACTTTATTCTTATACTGCCAACCATATCCCAGTTATTTCTCTGTTGACTAGACAGTGAGACCAAAGCAGGTAAGGAGACCAGCCATCTGGTCTGTTCCAGACATTCCCTAATTTAGCCCTTGTAGTTCCACATCTTGGAAAACCCTTAGTCCCACATTAACTAGGACTCTGGTCATCCTTAAGTAGGAAGATATGTATTTTAAGAAAATATGGTTCCTGCTACAAAAAACTGCATTAAATATTTCTATAAATGCTAATGCTAATATTTTAAGGTATAATGCATATGAAATACCATTCATCAATCCTACCTGTTCTATCTATTTTCAAATCAGGCTATTTACTTTTTAGAGATCTCCTTTTGTAATTTGGTATATTGCAACATCTAATTATATAAATACTTGAACATTCAGTGAATCCTTTGCCTGGTAACCTAGGAAATTTAAGTTTGTTTTCACAAAATCTGTGCATGTACACTGCCCTAAAAATATCTATATAGGTTATCAAAGGAATAGTTGGCATTGAGACAAATGTATCTGCCATTTATCACATCTCATTGAGAAATGAGATTCATTAAACCCTACTGACTTTGCTTTCTAAAATTTTCCATCTTTTTCACCATCTCCCATCTTGTTTCTCCTGTGAGAAACAACTAAACAGTATGTTGATTCTTTTTTTTTCTTTTTTTAAAAGATTTTATTTATTTATTTAACACAGAGAGATCACAAGTAGGCAGAGAGAGAGAGGGAAGCAGGCTCCCTGCCCAGCAGAGAGCCAGACATGGGGCTTGATCCCAGGACCCTGAGATCATGACCTGAGCCGAAGGCAGAGGCTTTAACCCACTGAGCCACCCAGGCACCCCCAGTATGTTGATTCTTAAGGCTCCTGGAAGACTCTGCACCAAGTCTTCCATGTCTTCTGGAGCTTCAGTTTTGATGTAGGCAATGGAGAGATTTTTTTCCTATAGATTACTTCTTACCACAGGATATAGAAGATCCCTTTGTTGGCCTAAAATTATCAAGCACAATGAGAAAAAAAATAGGGAAATATTCTAGAAATGATTCTGTAGGATACATGATAATGTGGAAAGGAGGTCATGACATTACTAAATGGAAAAAATAAGCAGATTATTAAGCAGCATGTAAATTGTGATCTTGTTTTTCATACATATGTAAGTTTGTTACCAAGTCTGTAAGAAAATTCACCTAGTGAATTTGTCTGATTTGAACCATTTGTCTGATGTTTATGGGTTCGATTCCAAGTGAACATGGCTGTATTATGGAACAAAGCTTTGGTTTTATAAATACTTGGGAAAAATGTCTTCAGAATCTGGTGCTCAGATCACTGAATGGCCAAAAATCTTAAATTCAGCTTGATTTTACTGTTTACATTCACGTCTTTCTTAACCTTTTGTCTACTTCAGCTTTAATATTCTGATCTATAACAAAAATGTCACGCTTTCTTTTTTTTTTAACTCATTTTAAGTTGTTGGTTTTCTTTTTTTTTTTTTAAGATTTTATTTATCCATTTAAGAGAGAGAGAGAGAGCATGAGAGGAGAGAGGTCAGCAGGAGAAGCAGACTCCCTGCTGAGCAGGGAGACCAATGCGGGGGCTCGATCCCGGGACTCCAGGGTCATGACCTGAGCCGAAGGCAGTTGCTTAACCAACTGAGCCACCCAGGCGCCCCAAAAATGTCACGCTTTCTGATTGTATACTTTTTTTTTTAGATTATTTATTTATTTATTTATTTATTTGACAGACAGAGATCACAGGTAGGCAGAGAGGCAGGCAGAGAGAGAGGAAGGGAAGCAAGTTCCCTGCTGAGCAGAGAGCCCAAAGCGGGGCTCTATCCCAGGACCTTGAGATCATGACCTGAGCCGAAGGCAGAGGCTTTAACCGACTGAGCCACCCAGGCGTCCCTGATTGTATACTTTTTATTTCTCTAATTATTAATTGGTCAGCAACATGTATTTTCATCCACAGGAACTAGAGTACTAAGTGTGAGAATAAAGAGGAACAGAATATGAGGTCACTGCCATTAACAAATCACAGATCCATAAAACAGATTTTGTCATCTAGTTAATAAGAAAACATCCTGAAGATTTCCTTTTTCCTGGTAGTCTATCGATATTGATTCAGTGCTTCATAAAATTTCAGAGCTTATTCTCTGTCCCATTATTCACCTTCCTAGAAAATATAAATAGCCCTTGGCTGCGTTAGGTTTAATTTAGATTCTACACTTACTGGTCTGGGACTCAAGCTAAATCCCTTATGCAGAGGGGAGCTGTGCCGAATGGGGGCGTCTGAAGGTGCTAAAACCCCTAAGACGCCTTTTAGATGGTCTGTAAGCCACGTTCCCTAGACGCACTTGCCAGCAGTCCTTTATTAGATCCCCATTGGCTGACAAAGATTGAAAGCTGGGTTGCCATGTTTCTTGATGTCTCTACAAACTTAAATCAACTCAGTCACCTAAGTAAATATTCCTTCCATCTTTTGAAGAGTTCTTTCTGAGTCGGATCACATCACTAACATGGTATAAATGTGATAAATGCTAGATTTCTCCAGGAGAAAATGGTAGAGTGTCCCCCTTCCACCTCTATCTCTAAATACTTAGCAGAATCATAACGATGCAAAGTAGCTTTTTGCACTGCCCCCAAATCCTTCACCTGCACTAATTTTTACCCTTTGGTAATGTGCCATTTGATTCTGTGTCATGCTTAAAATAGAAGTGCAATGAAAAGGAAAACATAGTTACAGTTAATGATCTATTACTTGGGTACTTGAGCATAAAGACACTTCAAGTAACTTAAGGAAATAAAAGTGCCAATGAAAAGTTTTAATTACAATCTAATTTTACTTGTCCAGAAACATTTTATTGTTTATAAAAAGTTTCTTGAATGCTATGTTATTGTTTGCTTGAATAGTAGGTCTTTTTAAATCCTTTTCAGATGTATCTCATTTCATTTTCTTGCAGGACTATGCATTTATCCCTTTTCATCTTGGAATGCATGACTCCCAGTAGTACTAACAGACCCTATATGCAAGAATCATTAAGGGTCCACAAAACAAAAGAGATGAACATTCACAGCTATATTCTCTGAGCCTAGAACAGTGCCTGGCACTAGCTCAATAAATGAATTCATCACAGTGCATTCAAGCTGAAAAATCTAGTAGTGCCTCTTGTACTCTCAGGGATACTACACACAATTCCATTCAATATATGTATTTTCCATATGGGTGAGCTTGGCTTAAAGATATCCTATATGCTTAGCTTTTCATTAACCGATGCTCACATGTCTTATTGTCATTTTTTACTCAAGTTTTCTCTTAGTTTGTAACTGCTCAGCTTTATTCACTGGCCATTCCACTGGCAATATTAGTTTTATGAATTAATCATATTATTCATAAATTTTTTCATGGTTTTAATAAATTCTTCTGAAGCGGTACAGTTCAACTCTCAGGATTGACCTACTTTAAAAATCCTCTTTGAATACTTTACTCAAAATCTTTTTTCTAAGCAATTTTGGTAAAATTTTACCACTCAATGGAATGCAAGTAGGTGAGTCAGAGACATTTTCTCACTGTTAAGTATTTAAGATAAGGGCTTGTCCATAATATTAGTATCCATTTGCAAAAGGCCTAGATATAAAATGAACATTTTAAAAATAGAAACTAAATTTATATATAAAGTAAGAATGGGAAAGATATGCATTCTGTTCCTTAGCCCTTAGAAATCTTTTCATTCATTCAATGATATCTTAAATGACAGAAGTTGTGTAAATTTGGCTGACACGATGTCCTACACATTCTATGAAAACAGGAAACATGTACTGCTCAGAAGGAGCTGTTTGAAAGATGGCTAGCAAACGGAAGAGTCACTTTGCAATTTTCAGATGTGTGCCTCCCACCAGATGTGTGCCACATAAAGGCAGCCAGTTTTCGAGCCCCAGTTTTAGGAAAGAATTGTCTTCACTGACTCTCTAAAAGACATCTTCAGATGCAGTCTTAAACAATTAGTTAACGGTGTGTATGAGCTTCATCTTTTACTCCTGATATGGAAAAGTTGTTTCATTAAATAAAAACTATATCACCTATTACAAGGAATACAGAGATGGCATGGTATCTTTCTTCCCTTAGGTGATATCAAGTGAAGAGAGAGGACATGAAAGAGAAAATATTTATGTAATATGGAATATAGAAAATGCCAACAAGTCCCGTGGAGTCAAGAGGACAGGATTTAATGCATTTAATGGTAAGTATCTTGAACCTAGTGATGGAGAACGATGGGCTGGGACATGATTATTGGGCATGATGGTAAGCGTGTTAGAAGAAATGCATGTTTAGGAGAAGGAACTGATGCAAATAAAATCACAGAGGTGTGAAAGAATCACGAACCACATTCAGAAAAATAGCAAGCCGCCCAACTTAAAGGAAAACATAGCACACAAGAAGTTGAAAAATGAAGTAACTAACAACATCCAAAAATATGTGCCATAAATCAGGAGGCAAAAATAACCGTTTGGGCATAGCATGCATATATTTCTGTGTGAAAATATATCCACATGTTAGTACAGGAAATGTTGTGGAGAGGGAAAAAAAAAAAAAAGGCTGCATCTGAAATAGATCAGCTGATTACACAGTATTTGGAAAAAACTGTGGTTCATAAAACTATTTTGGAAAGTTCTCATTCTGTCCGAAGCAAGGGAAAAGATAAGATGCAACAAAGGGAACTGAAAGATCTGAAAGCAGCCTGGTGCTTTGCCAGGGAGAGCAAAGCAAAGTACACAAATGTGGAAAAAAAGAGAAGAAAAGGAAAAACTTGCTATTCTCAAGTACTGCAGCAATTCTGCACATATTCAAGCATCTAATACAATCAGATTACTTAAATGAACAAAAAACCCCAATCTAGTCAAAGAGACAAGGGAAAATTGTTTACCATCCAGGAAGAAGGTGTGATATTCTTGCTCTTTTTTTTGGCGGGGGGTAGTGTATAATGTTGCTATTGGAAAATGCCAAACGTAGCTCTCAACTGATTAAATGGAGGGAGGTACTACTTCTCTGAAGCTTCTATTGCTTAGAACAATAGGTACTGTGTGGATCAGTGATCCATGATCAGTGATCCATGATCCATGATCAGTAGATCATGATGCTAAGTTAAAGCTGGGGCCCAAATTCACGTAGCAGTACTACATTCATAATGATGATGCCTGACTCAGCTCCCCAAACTAATTACTTTCTACAGTCAGTTAAGGGAGTGCTGCAGAGTTAAAGAAGTCCATCCCCACACTATCACCACTTAAATTAATATAAAAGGATTCTCAGATTTTAAAAAAAAAGGTGCCAAAAGAAAGAAAAAATCTTAGAACCCCACAACTCAGAAAAAATTCTGGGAGGACACATACTATGAAATGTTTAGTCATGAGAAAATGAAAATTAAGTATTATATAAATATGTGATTTTGTACAAAGATCCTGGTAAGGGCTTACCAAAAAAACACAATGAAAAGTAGAAAAGAAACAAACACACACCTAACTTGTGTGAACTTGTTTAGCTGAAGCAGTATTTAATTTGCAAGTTATGCTAACAAGGGAACATATCTATAAACTACCAAAAATATTAATGTGGCAAACCTTCACTAATTAAAGAAAAGAGAAGAAAATGAAACACTCCCATGAATAGAAATAACTCCAAATTGTATAATTTTAGAAGAAACAAATTTTCCTACTATTCTTCTTTTTAGAGATGACACTATAAATGGCCACATCAATGTAAATTAATCATCTCGTGTGATAGCCACACATTGCTATTATGCTTTTATTCAATATTTATTTTGTTTAAAAAAAGTTATTAAAATGAGCATCAACATGTACATTTCTTATACTACACAGAGGTGTGTTGCTTTGGGAAATTACTATAGGTATAGTAGCATGATTACTACATTATTGGAGGTTGAATATTATTGATTTCATGAGTTAAACATTGAAAATGTCCAGATGGTAGTCACATTTTTAATGTTTAAAATTATTTTTTTTTCCTTGAAACAATGTTGTAATTGATGAAATTGAATTTGGGGAGATATACCAGTCCCAGGAGAGATGGGAAACTATACAAGCTGCCACATTTCAGAAAAGCATATCCATCCAAGTAACAACTATCTATCTGCAGAGAAGTTGTGGGTCATCAGTAAGTCTTACAAATATCAACCAATTCATTGTTTTGTTAACTTGAAGTTTAAGGGATATTGGAATAAAACCTGTGTTTTATGCAAATTGTACTCATTTCTTATTTGAGACTGTCTTTGAGTTGAAATGAATACTCTGATGCCTGACCACCTGGTTTTAAATCCTGGCTCTGCCAGTTACTGGCTGGGTAGCCTTAGGCAGTGCCCTGCCAAGCCATATTGTATTCCTAGTCAAAAGGAAAAACATGTTTCTATGTACACTTCTGTAAATATTCTCCTGCATTCTGAATCAAGCAAAGTTAATACATTCTTTCTCATATATATACTCACATATATGTGTTACATATGTGTTATATATATACATGTATATATACATGTGTATATATATATATAAACTCTTCTGCTTATAACTGTATGTGTGTATATGTATGGATAGAAGATAGATGATAGCTAGTTGGAGAGTTAGATATCCCTGAATTGCCAAATCTGTTTGCACACCACCATCAACCCTCACAAATGGACCAGCAAAGGATCCTAATAACTATGCATACTGGGAATAACATTCCCTCCAGTGAAATGATTGGAAATAATTTCTCCAATTGAATAATAACACTGGATCATAAGACAAACAGTAATTTCTTTATTTAAAATTTTGTTATTTTGCTTATCATGATTTAATTGATTTTGATTTTTAACTCATTTCATTCATTATTACTAACCTTGACTACTGAGTTTTTGGCATCCTTAAATATTGTACTTGAGTCAAGCACTCACTTGACTTACTCTCCTCTTGCCCCTTCTTAGACAAGTTACTTACCCACCCTGTGCCTTATCCTCCCTACTTAAAAATAAGTTATTCCTTATAAAGCACTAAGTGCTAGCATATAGTAAGTACATAAAATATTATTATTATACTATTATTACCATTAACTTTTTATTAAGATATCTAATATCATTTTTAGAAAACTTGGTTTTTCCAAGCAACATCTTTCTGCGGTTCTGCAGCCACTGGAAATATGACTCAAGGTAGAACGGACCTTGGAGAAAAGATTAGGACTATAGTAGTTGTAAAGAGAAAACACACTCATTCTTAGTATGTTCTTATTGTGCCTAAGAAACAGATTGTCACATACTGGATTTTCATAAAAGTCTCTGGCCATAGAACCTGAGAATTTACTAGATGTACAACAAAGCTAAGAGAGAAGCAGGGGAATCGGCCTCTCCTTCAGAGAACGTTGTTTGAGCAGGTGCCTTTCTAATATTTTTAAAGTATATGCTGATGCAATAATTCTTAATACTATGATGTAAAAATATTAGAGGCAGAAGTATGAAATCAAGCAAATGAGACATTAGGAGAAGATAGTCAGCATCTGGAGCTTCTATGTACCAGCTACCCCTTCCTGCTCCCAAGCAATCCTGGCTCAGGGATAGCAGAGTCTGGCTGAGCCTCTGTGAAGGAATCAGAACTTGGGCCCTCCTCTTTGGGGAAAACAGGCTCTCTGTATTTATGACATAATTATCAGCCTGACAAGAACACTTAGTGTAATGTCCATAAGGTATTATTTAGCCACTGGGTGGCTCAGTGGGTTAAGCCTCTGCCTTCAGCTCAGGTCATGATCTCGGGGTCCTGGGATCGAGTCCCACATTGGGCTCTCCGCTCGGCAGGGAGCCTGCTTCTTCCTCTCTCTCTCTCTGCTTGCCTCAGGGAGCCTGCTTCTTCCTCTCCCTCTCTCTCTGCTTGCCTCTCTGCCAACTTGTGATCTCTCTCTGTCAAATAAATAAAATCTTTAAAAAATATATATTATATTCCCACAGCTCCAGTAGGAAAATATATTATTCTTAAGAATTTAGACAAATAAAAATGTTATTTATGTTTTGTGGCAGATCTTATTTCTTCATACTCTGCACTTTGAATAGCAGAGTTTCCTTTCATGAATATTCTAATCAGGTCAACGATTTCAGCCATAGCTGAGAATCCCCACAAATAGTAGCACCCGAGTAGAGTAAAGCAACAAATACCTGGCGTTGGCAGCAGGAAAAACTTCTCTTTTCACAAATCATTCCAGTGCATCTTGGGTATTCATCTCAAGAACCCTAGACACTTTTAAAGAGGGAAGAACTGTCATGTTTTGCCTTCACATTTGCTATTACACCAGGCTGAGTTTTATATTTTCTGACTGTTCTCTCAGTAATTAGTTCACTTAAATATATGAAAAATGTAAATTAGGACTCTTGCTTCTAAAAGAATGAACTAACCTTATGAATGACTGAATAAATGAATGACCCATTGACAGAAAGAGTACAAAATGTCTGACGTGTTTTCTTATTCTTGACATCCCCAGTTAATCTTCCATGGCAATAAAACTTGCTCAGTGAAAAGGACAATTTTTTGACTGGTAAAAATAAAATTAGCCCAGAATGTCACTAGCACATTTTTGAACTGGGAAAAATATGCCAACCTGAGGAATTTTTTTTTCTGTCAAATATTTGGTTAGGAAAAATGACAGAACCAGCCAATAATAAAAAGCTCCACATTTTTAAACAATAGAGAAAATGTTCTGGACATATAAATGTATATGGGAGAAGGTTGCATAACATCAATTATCTTTAAGTAATCATTTAAAAATTGGTCATTCATCTTAGAGTCACTCAATACAGGTCAAAAAGGATATGTGCCCTAGTGATAATGTTTGATATTGTTTCTTACCCTTTGTGGCAGATAGTAAATTGAGGTTTTAAAACATGAAATTACATAGGAAACTTACTGTATCTCTGAAATGATTACTTCATGGACATGAACAAATCAAGTAAGTTTTATCCTCTATAGTTATTCAAGGTTTATATATATATTTTCTATTGTCCATATGGTAGAATATAATGTGGATTTAATAATAAGCATAACATAATCTCTGACTTCAATTAATTTATAGGAAAAGACACCCAAGCAATTATAAGGCCACTTGATTAAAAACTAAGTCTTAGAACGAGAGAGTAAGGAAAACTTTCTTGATGTATTTGGTAACTAAAAGAATTCACAGCAAACAAGAAGCTAATTATAATTCTGGTTAATAAGTAGATAAGAATATCACTAAAAATTTCAGAATGTGTTAAATATGCCACTTGTGATGCCTGTAATAACTACAGCTTCTTTTAAGAGAAATTGCCCCAATCCACCTTTCTAAGCTACTGCTCTGTCCGCAATGCAGCCATTTCCTGCATGCTGCTGTGGCCTCTGCCTTGGCCTTGCAGGGTGACCTCTACAATAGCAGGAAGAGAAGTCAGTCTCTGAATTGAAATGCTGCCTAGAGCAAGATCAAGAGATAGAATTGAAGATATAAGTAATGTGAGATTATAAGGAAATCAATCGGAAATGCAGTCAGTAGGATCTCTGTGAAGAGACCGAGGGTGAGGCCATCAACAGTAGGATCAGGGAAGCCACACAGGAAAAAGTAATTTCTAACTAGAAGGCCCAAGAAAGGAGAGGAGGTCCTGTTTCAGAGTTCTCACTCAGCTTTGGGTCCAGTTTCTAGTGAGTCTATATGACTCACTCACTATGACTCTCCCTCAGATATCCTAAATTCCTTTCCTCCTTTACTGATCATTGAAATAATTTTCCTTTATTCAAGATATATGAGTTTCTGACCCTTGCAGCCAAATGGGTCTAACTGCAACATAAGTTATCAGTCCCCATTATAATCTACAGAGATATATTTTAAGGATCCAAAATCATTTAAAAATTACCTTAGTGAAAACACTATTTAAAGAAAGGAGAAAAAGAAATAAAAAAAGAGAAAGCTTAAAATAATAAAGATGTGGGGCAAGAGTGCATAAGTAAGACTAAGTATTATTATATAATATATTCATTCTTATTTATAAAAAGAAAGAAGAAAAAATGTATCTCTTGCTAATATCCTGCTGCACAGGCTGACATTTAAATGGGTATGGGGGAATCACGTGTCTACATTGTATTCTTGCTCACTAGTTGAAACTGCTACACATTGCTTCAGAAAATGGCTATGTGGTCCCTCTGGCCAATCTGTATGATAATATCAATTATCATGGTCGAGTGACCACAAGTGTGTCTTTTTCCCAGACATTCTGAAGTCCTTAAGTACAGACCCAGACCCACTCTGGATGCTTCATCATTTAGCCTGAAAGAATAAGAGAAGGGAAGCAGATTAACATTAAGCAACTACTGTATTATATGCTGTGCCCTTTCCATTGGCCATTTTATTCAACCCTAACAGTATCTCCATGTTTTAGGTTATCTTCCCTCTACAGAGAAAAAGAGTGACACCAGAAATTCACACTATTGGGATTTGAACTCAAATCTGTCTAGCTTCAATTTATCTATACCATGCTGCCATCCAAACCCATGGGCAGATTTTCCATTTTAATGCTTTGATTAGCCCCAAACTGACTCTTATTACCCCAAAAATACTAGGCACAAAAGGTGCCAGGAATAGTAACTGCAGTTGGTACAACCATGATATTGAAGAAGAGTCTGAGAAGAAACCAGAGAAGAGTTAGCTCTTCTAGATATACTATCCTGGCAATTTATTATATTATCTATAGAAATCCTCATCTAAGAAGATAAGACTAATAATTTAAAACCAGCCAAATATATTTGGGTAATGGCCAGTTCTCAAGTTACAAAATTTATCTTACTCCCTCAACATTCAGCCCTTCCTTTCCTTCCCTGAAGAGAGGAAAAAGGAAATAGGATAGTTTTTCCTCTTTCACTTTTCCCATTTTACATTATCAGTGTCCCTGTGTTGGCAGGGGAGGGGAGACACTCAATCTTGCCCTGTGTTGGTTGGGGAGGGGAGACACTAAGCCTATCCCTTAAAATTCTATGTTCTGGCTCCCCATTGTGTGGATCAAAAATTTGGGCAGGGTACAGTGAGGAAGTTTTGTCTCTGTGCCTTAATATCTGGGTTTCACCTGGGGTAGCGCAAATGTCCAGACATGGCTGAGACAGTCATATGTCTTAGACTTCAGTTTATTTCTGTGTGGTATCTCCTGGGCCTGGAATGCCCAGGATGACTTCTTTACACTCATAACTGGTTTCCAGACTTAGATGAAAGAACTGACAGTTAATTAGTACTGTAGTGTGTGTGTGTGTGTGTGTGTGTGTGGTGTATCCTCTTCACATGACTATTTTGCAATTCCTCACCAAAATAGAGGCCTCAGTGTTGTCAGACTCCTGGTGTTGTCTCCAGTCTCCCCTAAAGAGAGCATTTTAAGGGACAGAAAGAAAAACACAGCAGGTTCTTAAAGCCTGAGTATAGAAACAGGTAAGGCTTAACTTCTGTTGTATTCTGTTGGTCGAAAACGTCACAGAAGAAGGGATCCCCTTTTTTCCATATCCTTGCAAATACTTGTAATTTCTTGTCTTTGATAATAGCCATTCTAAATGATGTGAGGTGATATCTCATTGTGGGTTTTTTTTTTAACTTTATTTGACATACAATGTTACATTGGTTTCAGGTGTACAGCCCACTGTTTGACAACTCCATACATCACACTATGTTTGCCACCCATAGAGCTGCCATTTGTTAACTCACAACGCTATTACAATATCATTGACTAGAATATTCCCTAATCTGTAGCTTTTATCCCTGTATCTTATTCATTCTGTAGCTAGACTTCTGTACCTCCTACTCCCCTACACCCATTTTAACCCTCCCCCTACCTCTCGCCCCTCTGGCAACCAGACGGTTTGTTCTCTGTGTTTATAGATTGGTTTCTACTTTCTTTTTGTTGTTGCTGTTGTTGTTTTGTTTTGCTTTTTAGATTCCCTGCAAGTGAAATAATATGATATTTGTCTTTCTCTGTCTGACTCAACTCATTTAGCATAATACCCTGTAGATCCCCCTGTGTGTCACAAATGGCAAGATTTCACAGAATTTGTACCTATGTATGATGAGGATGTTAACTAGACTTATTGTGGTGATCATTTCACAATATTTGCAAATATGAATCATTAACTTGTATATCTGAAACTAATACAATGTTATATGTTAATTATACCTCAATTTTTAAAAAAAGGAGCTATGTCAATGTTGGCTTGTTAGTTTTGACAAATATACCATGGCAATGTATCTTTGCAATTTTTCTGTAAATCAAAAATTATTCCAAAATTAAAAGTTTATTTAAAAAAAAAGAAAAAGAAAGGCCTAGAACTCACTCAAATTCAAGGTGAGGTGACACAGACTACACTTTTCAATGGGAAGAGTGTAAAAAAGTGTGTCCACCTTCAAACTGCCATATCTTATCTCCTGCAACTTTCCCTTCCCTTCTGCCTATTTCACTGTAAGTATGGCTTCCTGATTTAATGAATATTTTCAAACTTCTTTTTGAAATTAAGAACCTCTTTTTACCACTAGCTGTGCTAACATGGTAAGGAAGTAAAATACCATACACAGTGATGGTTCTACCCATTACTAACTTACTATTTGTGTAAAAAATCTATTAACTAAGCAATTCACTTCCCTGATCCAATTTTGTCATCTGTAGTAAATTTACCTCACTGAGATGTTTTGACTATTAAATGAGATAAAACAGGTAAATTGCCTAACACAGTTTCTGGAACAAACTAGATTGTAAATAGTCAACTTTCCCTTCCCTGAATTAGAGATAACTGTGGTTAGTGTGTAGTTTCAGTATCATATGTGTGATTTGGAGATGGAGATAAAGGGAAAGTAAAAGTTTACCTTGTCAGTGCCAAAATCATCAGAACTAGAATCCTTCACACTCATTTCTAGGGAATATGGAGCAGTAATGAATGGGTTTATTTGGGGGCACTGAGAAGTCAGCAAGTCTACTGTCATTTCACTGGGGCAAGTGACAAGGAACTTATGAAAACACTCAAATTCTGATAATTATTCAGTCTGATACACTGTGTTGGCTTATGCACTGTTCTTTTCTCCTTTATTACAGTCTTTTTATATTAGAATGATTTGGGAATATATATGAGTACAAATATTTTTGCAAGTTAGTACCTAGATTTTAAGAATAGAATTCCTATAAATTCATTTTATCTTATATTTATAGTATTTATGGTACTTTCTACATAGTAAGTACTCAATAATTAATTGATCCAACTCCTAATTCTTTTTACTTTTTGGTAAATAGCAATAAAACATGAATAACATTAATCTAGACACTGCATCACTTTGCAGAAACCAACCCATTTCTTGATGACAGGGAATAGAGTTTCATAGGTACAATTAAAGCCCTACAATCGTCACTGGATTGATAATGAAAAATTGTAGTATTCTTCCACCAGCATGTATGCAGCTACAAACAGATAATTTTCATTGTAAACAAGTCTGAACTGCTTCCTAGCTTTTTACTTTCAAATTCATAATGTAGATTCCTATTGGTTTGTATAATTTACAAGTAAGAGGAATCACCTGAAGGAATGTAACTTTCCAATAAAATTCATGTTATCTTATAAATTTAATATGTACATTTTGTATCATAATAGAACTCAGTTGGCAATGTCTTATTTTTTATTGAAAATTTAATTATAAGATGTAGATTTTAGGGGACGCCTGGGTGGCTCAGTTGGTTGAGCGGCTGCCTTCAGCTCAGGTCATGATCCCAGCGTCCTGGGATCGAGTCCCACATCGGGCTCCTTGCTCAGCGGGGAGCCTGCTTCTCCCTCTGCCTCTGCCTGCCACTCTGTCTGCCTGTGCTCGCTCGCTCTCTCTCCCTCTCTCTGACAAATAAATAAATTTAAAAAAAATAAAGGAAGTTTACCATTTAAAAAAAAAAGATGTAGATTTTAGGAATAATATATGTCACCTATTTCCAGACCAAGAAAGAGCCATTAAAATAACCTATTTTTTATATTTAAAGAATATATTTAGTGTGTGTTCGTAACCTTCCATAACCAAAAAAAAAAAAAAAAAAAAAAAATCAGGATGCAGCAGAAAACAGAAAATTTTAGGTAAAGTATAAAAAACATGAAAATAAAATTGATATCATCAAATATTCTTACATATGATTAGGCTGTGACTACCTATCTTTCTGCAAAACATTTTGGAATTTTTTAGTTGGTCCAGTTCTATATGGAATATATGGAAAACACTACTGTCATCAGGGTATTGAAATAAAGGAATCTGCTATTTAACAAATGAAAGGCTAAACAATGAAAATGAACTAAGAGTATAAAAGTTTTCTACTTGTAGTATCTGTTGGTTAGAATGCTTGTCCTGTTGAAAATTAGTAGTATCAATGCAATCCTTTTAATTTACGTTTTAAAAGCTTAAGTTATGGAACAAAATTCTTTAATAGAAATAATGAAATTGAACATGGGCATTGTCAGACAGAGATCAGATGATAACATGACAATAATATCATGAGGAAACCCCTTCCATTACGAGACACATGTCCCCTCTAATTCTATGAAACATTCACAGTTCACTAAATGCTAGGCAGTCTATGGAATTTAAACAAACTTCCTGTCTAGTAAATTTCTAAAATAACTTAAATGAAAAGTCATCCTTTTAGAGACACCTGGGTGGCTCAGTCCGTTATGTGGCTGCCTTCAGCTCAGTTCATGATCCCATGGTCCTGGGATGGATTCCCGCATCTGGCTCCCTGCTCAGCAGGAACACTGCTTCTCCCTCTGCCTGCTGCTCCTCCTGCTTGTACAGTCTCTCTCTCTCTGTCTCTCTCTGTGACAATAAATAAAGTCCTTAAAAAAAAGAAAAGGAAAAAAGAAAAGTCGCCCTTTTATTTAACTGAAACTTAGTTGGTATATCAGAAACAAGATGGCAAGTATAGAAGAAATTGCTAAGAGCCTCCAAATGGCTGTGTTATAATTATAAAAATAAGAGTATGAGTCTGAAATACAAATAGAATTGCACTTAATCAAAATGTTTTTTATTTAAATCTAAATTTTTAGAAAGCAGGTCACCTGTACCAAGTAGCTTTTCTGTTGAGTCCAAAAGGACTTATTTTAGCCAAGTCTGTCATTGTTAGTTTTCATAAGTGAAAAATGTGCCTGTAACAGTCCCCTCATTCCTGGGGTCACTCGTCTTTAGATAACTATTCAAATACTGCCAGAGCTACTAAGATTGAGAGTTTAAAAACAGAAGTATCTGTAATCCTAAACACTGAATTCACCCATACCTTCTTTTTTCAGCTTTCTCAAGGTATACCAAGTACAAAAAAATTTGCACATACTTAACGTCTACATTCTGATGAGTTTGGACATATGCGTACCCTGTATTACCATTGCTAAAGTCAATGTAATAAATATATCCATTACCTCCAAAAGATTAAGAACAGTTAGCATGAGATCTATCCTCTTAACTTTAAGAGTGCACATCGTATTGTCAAGCATAGGCACTGCTCCATAGCAGATCTCAGAACTTGTTCATCCTGTGTAACTGTAGCTTCATACCCACTGAACAACTCTCTATTTCCCCCTCCACCCACCTCCTGTAAACCACTATTCTGTTCTCTATTTCTATGATTTTATTTCTTTTAGAGACCTCATATAAGTGAAATTACACAGAATCAGGCTCCTGTGACTGACATTTCACTTAGCATTATGTCTTCCAGGTTCACCCATTTTCTCACAAATGGTAAGATTTTCTCCTTTTGTAAAGCTGAATAATAAATATCCCGTTGTATGTGTATCCCCCATTTTCTTCATTCATTCATCTGTCAGTAGACATTTAGGTGGTTTCCATGCCTTAGCTATTGTACATAATGCTGCAAAGAACAAGACAATGTAGATTTCTCTTTGAGATCCTGATACCAATTCTTTTGGATAAATATCTGGGAGGGAGATTGCTGGATCCCATGATTTCTACTTTTAATTTTCCTGAGGAAGCTCTGCACTATATTCCATGGTGGCTGCATCATTTTACATTCCCACCAACAGTGCACAAGCATTCCCATTTTTCTACGTCTTTGCCAGCACTTGTTACCTTTTGTTTTTTCCAATAATAAGCGTGAGGTGATATCTCATTGTTGTTTTGATTTGCTTTCCTCTGAATGTTAGTGATGTTAGGCTAGACCCAATTATAATCACAAGAAAAACATATGAAATACCTTCTGTGGCCACGAAATGTCACAAATATAACACTATGATGGATTATTAAATGTCAGCTTGATTTCCTAGTACAAAGAAAGTGTCTCTTTTTCACACTGCACCAGTCAGTTTCTCTTGGCAAAGTAAAAACTCAACCATGATAGTCTCCACCTGGTGTCAAGAAGAAAAATGATGTGTTCCTGTAACTGGTCCCTGAAAAGCAAAAGGAAGACCAATTATCTGATTGAAAACAAAAATGAAACCAAACAAAAATGAAACCCAAGGATGTATAAGCATAGGTATTGCAACATAGGGAGATGAAACCATGGGCAGCTCTCCAATTGGTAGCTAAAACCATTTGAAATATATGTTCTTAAAATTCAGCCAAATGCTCTATTAAATTGCAAAAGTCTTTAAAAGCAATATTAGAATGAAGGAAGATATTAGTAAGTAAAATGTTTGGAAAAACTAGACTAATATACATGAAGCAATTAGAATATGAAGGACAGTTTGTGATTTGGTGCTGAATTGTTTAGTGCAAAATATAGGTCTCAAGGAGTTCAAAGAAAGGAAGGATTAATGTGCATAACATGACTTTTCAAGACTTCAGAGACTTGAACTTTGAGCCTCAAAGGATGACAAAGATTTGAAAAAAAAAAAAAAGAGTTAAGAGATGTTTTTGTATATCTTCTAGATTAGGAAGAGTCTATGGCAGAAAAAAGAAAAAAGGGAATTAATTTCTGCATATGTACAATGCCTTGGGTTTTTTTAAATTAATGAAAAGAGAATAGTAATTTTATAAAATTATAAAAATTTAAGGTGATAATATGTGCAAAGGATTAATATTATGCCTGAGACATTTAATTCTAGGAACCTAAAACAACTGGCTCAAAAAGAGTTCTTTAGTTAAGAACCAGCTTTAGAGGAGCAACCAGTGTTAGGTAGGTGCCACATAGAGTAATCAAGAAAATAAATGTTTTCTGGGAGGTAGCTGAGTTTTCTTTTTCTTTCTTCTTTTTTTTTAAGATTTTATTTATTTGTTTGACAGAGAGATAGAGAGCACAAGTAGGCAGAGCAGCAGGCAGAGAGAGAGTAGCAGGCTCTCTGCAGCAGGGAGCCTGATGTGAGGCTTGATCCCAGGACCCTGGGATCATGGCCTAAGCAGAAGGCAGACGCTTAACCAACTTATCCACCCAGGCTGAGTTTTCTGTTACTAGAAGTGACAAAAGCCATTCAGTTCCTTATTAGATAGATGTGTGAAGCAAGTTGAGTATTGGTTGGAAGTTGAATCAATTGATTCCTACAGGCTTTTTCTTTAATCTTGCATTCTTCAAGTTAATGTAGTTCTATTATGGATCAGCTTGAGGTTTCTTAAGAATAAGAACAATTTTTAAACTCTGGCCTATAGTGACAAAACAGTGTTTCTTATTATTACAAATTGCCTCAGGAAGTTATAACATTTATTTTGCTGAAGCTCTGTGTGTGTGGTGGCGGGGGGAAGGGGGATTTACTAAGGAATATTACCTGAATGAAGTCAAACCTACATTTTTAGAGAAAAATGGTCCAGGTCTGCATTAGGCACTAGCTGCATTTTCCATTTAGCTTTTTTCCAGACTTATTTTCATAATGTTGAGAATGTTTTTCTGGGTTCCTTTCAGAGACAACTTAGTCTAAGGGTAAAAATCATAATTGATTAAAAATGTCCAAAATGATGAAAACCTTTTCTCAACAAAATAAAAAAAATAAATTACCTATTCACAAATGGAATTAATGAATATATTTCACATGCATCCTTATGGAAAAAACTAGGGCACCAAATATTATATTTATTTTGAATGAATGTAGCCTATAGGGTTTTAGTTTTATGACACCCATAAAAAATAGCTATAACCTGTTTCCAAATAGGACATGACTTTAGTTATAATTTCAGAATTCCATATCAGTAGGGTATTCACTGAGAGTGTCTAATGGAGATGATCATATTCAACAAAACATTAAAAAATTAATACTAATAGAAAAAACTGCAGTTGGGAAACACGAAGAGTTAATTCACTGTTTTCTACTCATGAAAGAAAGTTTTGTTAATAAAACCTCATTATGTGTTATTAGTGTGTCAATTGATTAATAATAATAATAAAGCATGGAAAATGTCTTAAGCAATACCTTTGTTAAGTTAATTTGAAATATATATGAAAAGAATTCTCTAGCCCAGGGGTCTATGAACTTTTCTTTACAGGGCCAGATGGTAAATATTTTAGGCTTTCTAGGGCACATGGTCTCAGATGCAACTACTGAATTAAACCAAAGTTAACTGAGGAAAATCCCTAGATGAATGGGTGTAACAATGTTACAATAAAGCCTTATTGACAAAAGCAAGTGGCAAACCAGATGGATTTGGCCCACAGGCCTTGGTTTACCTTAGTTCACCTGTCCTAGGTGAGCAATTAAACATATTTCTTATACAAAGTAATGGATACTCAGATCCATAGTTTAACAAGTATCATCTGCAAAATCCTTGAGCTTTTCCTTGGGAAGAAAGTTGTTCCCTTCAGATTCTTGTACACCAAGATCTCAAAGGGATGTCTGCCATAGCTAAGATTTCCTCTTTAGAAGTAAATGCTTGACTAAGTCTGCACAAACCTCTTTAGAAACTTGACTTTCACAATTAGAAAACATGGAGGAAGAAAAGCACAGCTGCATAGGATACTGTGGACCAGTAATCAGTGGAATTGCTGATTATTTCCTGTGAGGACAATAGATCTTAATTTAGTTCTACTTTCTTCTATCTTTCCCCTACATATGCATCTTTATCCTTTAATGGTGTATCGTGAGTATACCATTGCTGCTTTATCAAAATCCCATGATAGGTCTGCTATATTTTTAGAGGTTGATTTAGTTGTTATGATTTAAATGTTTCATGATGTCCAAAAATCTTTAAAACTCTGCTATCCTAGATTCTTTGTTATGAGAATCTATGATATCTCTTTCTGTGCCTTCTAACACAGAACCACGGGCTACCAGGAGCTTAGTAAAAGCTTTCTCAGTGTGAAGAGGTAGGATTTTTATTTGAACTAAAAATAAGATCTTATTGAATAAAATACATTTAACGGTATAAATAAGAATCTTTCTCTCACTTCTAGACAAGAGGAACTATTTTGATGTATATATTTCAGTTACTTGAAATGACTCATTCATTTCATCTAAGAAATGCATTGACCAATTTCCTGTTGTTGACACAGAGGTTGTTTCCAATCACTATACCAAATAATGCTATAATGAATATTTAGACACAAATCTTTGAATGCTTTGAAAGATAATTCCTAAAGTAGAATACATAGGACTAATATTTTTAGATCTTTCTACATAACTTTAGAACGGCATGGGATATTTTTGTTTTAATTTTACCATTTCATCTTTTTAAACCATATTTATTTCATTGAAAGTTTAAATTTTTGTGTTTATTTGCCATGTGCTTTCTTCCATTTGAAGATTTATTCTTCCAACCAGTATTTGTCGTTATCCACCTGGGCCAGAGACGTCAGAGGGTCCTGAGTGATATAAGATTGCTATCCTTGAGGAGTTGAACTTGTGGTGTGTGTGTCTGTCAATTTTTTAACACATCTTTACTAAAAATCTTCAAAACATTGAGTATTTAACAATGAACAAGGCAGAAAAGTTCATTGTCCTGAGGAGGGAAAAGAAAGATATTAAACACAGAGAGTTAATATATTTTTTCAGATATTAATTCTATGAAAACTATACTAATATGGTAGAGGATAATCAGGGACAGTAGGGTTTGGCAGGGGAATTCTGCTTTCTTTAGAGGGATATAATGAGACAGTACTTAAGTTGAGATCATAGTGATAAAAGGAAAGTAATCATGTTAAAATCTAACTGGAAGGTCTTCTAGCTTTATAGAAAAACAGTTACAAAAGGTTCTGAGATAGTTGTGCTTAGAAACTCAACGAATGAAGCTAGAAGTATGAAAAACAAGGTAGGGAACACAGGGGAATGAAATCAGAAAGGAAGTGACCTGATCAACCAGGGTCTTGTAGGCCAATGTAAGAAGTTGGATTTTTATTTCAAATATAGAAGAAGATACTGGATAATTCTGAGTAGGGAAGTGCTAAGAAAGGAGCTGACAAATTATTAGAAAAGGGAGTAAAGTGATTAGAAGTCTTGATGAAGTAACAGATCTAGTGGACAAAATAAGTACATATAGTTAAAAATACAAGATTATTCTAAATGTTTAAACAGTTTTGTGGGTGTCCATGGTATGGTTACTTGAAGTAAAGTTGAGATGGAATTCACTGTATTTGAGGGAGTCAAGGAAATCTGATGGGACATACAAAATGACATTGAAGTAAGAGACGCTATCAGGTCTAGTTGAGGAGAAAGGATGAGAGGCAGAGATGAGTGATGTGGTAACAAAAGATGATAATAAAAGGGGGCAATAGAGTAGTGCCACAGATAATTAAAATAAGGGTTCACTACATGATGGTGAAGAAGGATGGGTGATCAATTGGAAATCTAAAATGTGAGCTGGCAAACTACCACTTTACCCACCATTCTATATTAAGTGAATGTTAGTGAAGCAAGTAGCCTCAATTTGAAAAGGCCATAGGGGTGATGAATTCTGGGAACTAGCACATTTTGTTTAAAGGAAAAAGTAGTGGAGTGTAATACTGAACACTGAAGGGAAACAGTGGTGCCTAAGGCACGTTAGGGAGACTTGGGAGGGATGAGAATACAGGAGAAGGTTCCAGAAGGGTAAAAGAACTACCTTATAAGAATAGGATAATAATCATCATTGATCAGAGTTACAAACAGAGTTATTATGGAGGCTTCAGATAAAGCATAAAAACAATAATCATCTCATAGTGATCATAGGACTCTCATAGTGAAAATAGCCACAGTTCTTAGAACCAAAAGGATTCAGACTTTTCTTCATATATTATTTGTTTGTTTGTTTGAAAAACTACTGAAGCATTTACCAGACATTACTGGGAGCTAGAATTCTTAAAAAAAGAAGTAGAAAAAGAAAAAGAAAAGATCCTTTTCCTCAAGAGGCTTACTCTCTAGGAGAAAGAGGAAAAATGTATTCTCTAAAGGTCAGTATAGAGTGACTACAATTATGTGTAAATGCATAAAATATTAATCACTTTTGTTTGCTCTAAGATCAAAGTGATCATTTTGAAGAGAACATTTTTCATGAACTCCATACTAAAATATTTTTGCTAAGTAGTAGAGAATTTTAAGCTGAATTCCCCCTAGGGTATACCATACAAAGGACAATGCTGTATGTATGTATGAAAGGTTTTAAGCAAAAGAGCTATTCATAATGGGAATTCTTCTAAGACAAATCTTAAATATATTTGGATCAGGGTCCAGGGCCTGCTGCCCATCCCTGACTCTTACAATGCAAATATCCCATTATATTATTTAAGGATGGTTTGGTCTTTATTCAGAACAAACTGAGTAAGGTTGTTTGCTTAAAATGTATGCTGGACGTGTCATAACCAGTCAGATTTTGTCATGCACACACTTTATGACAGATCCAGGCCATACACATAAAGTTTGGCTAGTACCTTATAAATTATTCAGAAGCTTACAGCAATGGCTCTTAATTCAGGCCCACCTTCCAAAGATTCTTGCAAAAATAAAAATGATATAGTCACCTAATACGGGAATGCAGAAAGCAATTCCTCCCAAAAACTAAGTTCTAAGCATTAGTAATTGTCTTAGATTTCTTATGAATCAGTTTTATTTTCCCAACAAACCTAAAACTGTCACTATGAATAGAAAAACCATATTATGTAATGCTTTTCTTTAAAGTTTAACCAGCCCTAATTCTAAAGTCTTGGCACAGTTTTTATTTGACAAAATCTCACCCACAATAGATGTGACACTAATGTCACACTTTTTTTAATATTTATTGATTTGGTAATCTTTAGATTCTAAATGGAAATGTCCCATAAATGCTATCATTACTTGGAAAAACAATCTATATCTCTTCACTCATTAACCTAGAATAATTGTTCTATATTAAGTGTTGAGGCCAAGTAAGAGACATTTTTTAGATGTTTGATTAGATCAACAATGAAGTTCCCAGTATAAATCTAATAATCAAATTAGGGGAAAAAATCTAATAAATTAATGAAAGAGTTTCGGTTTTACCTGAGACAGTCTAACACAAGAACCTGCATGTTAAGCCTGCAGATTAAACTTTCACCTTTACATAAAATTTTATGTAAACTTGTTATGGTATTTTAAAAGTTCTTTCAAAACTTGTTTGTGCAACATGTAAAAAAAACAAAAAACCACAAAATTTCCCAAAGGAATTTTTTAAACTATATTTGAAAATTGCCAAATTTTTTCATTTTTGTGTAACTAATTATCATTGACTTACTGAACATTCTAATTGATTTTCACAATTTTAAGATCCCTTCTAGGAAATACATGCCAAGACATGATTTCCCTCAGGCTACTAAGAAAGATGAATCTCTTTTCCTTGCCTCATGTTATAGAATGGTTCCTATGGGCCAACTTGAAGGTTTTGCAATCATCCAATTACAAAACCCTCTAGCAGAAAAGTACACATCAGTGGAAATAAACCAACTTTAAACTATGATACTTAAGGTGTAATGATTAGTGTAGGATTGTATGAACGAATATGAAATAACAGAAATAGTTCTCGTTTTCTGGTCCTGCTAACCCAGCATTCTCCGTTCAACTCTTGGTTTCAAAATAATGACCTTCACATAAGTGGTATACTGAAGTTCTTAACATAAATACTATCCTCAATCAGGGCAACAGTTTCAATGGGTACAACAGTTTTCTCTTTAATAACACTGAAGAGATCAAATTACATTTTGACTCCAAAACATTTTATGCCAAAACAATAGTATAAACTTAGGTCTGATCTCCTTCAAAATAAAAAACCTTCCAAAGAGAAATTTCCATTTCTCAGACAATAATACAGAAAAAATTAAATAAAAAAATAAAACAAAGAAGAATTTAAGTTTTGTAATAAAAACTCCCAAGATGGCTATGCCATAAGTGAGAAGACTCTTTCTTTGAACATTATGATATGTTATAAGAAACTCTTTTTATGCAAATAACCTGTGTTTCTATTACTTATGTATTTAGGGCATCTTTATAGGTTGGTTAAAAACAAAGACTGCACCTTGTTTACTATGGTACCATTTTTCTCCTGCAATATAAAAAGAAGGGAATTAGCATCTACTGAGTACTTACTATGTATCTTAATGGAACTAATCATTCGAAAAATACTAATCTTCACCACAACCCAAAGAAATAGATATTATTATTCTCACTGCACACGTGGTAAAATAAAACCTGCATAACTTGTTCAAGATCACAAAAATCAAAGGGAAAAGCCAGAAGAATAACCCATGATTTTATAAAGCCATAGAATATATTTGTTCCACTAAATATTGTATGTAATTAGTTGGCAATAATAAACTGTTTGTATGGATAAGTTGTTAAAATATTAAGTATTTCAAAGAAGGAAGAAGGGAAAGAAGGTGAAAAGGAGGAAGGGAGGGAGGGAGGAAAATGGTCCAAGGACAGGAAGATGCTAACAAGTGTTTGAAGCAGAAATTTCAAGCATTTAAGGTTTGGAACATTTCATATAGAACATCCATGGGAGTACAGAAGGATAAATCAAAGTAACTTTCAGCTCAGTACACAATGGATATCCTTTAGGGGGGAAAAAAAGCACAGCTACTATTAAAAATGATTATTTTTAAAGGAATAGAATTCCTATTGATTTGGATTTCTTAGAGTTAGAGGAAGTAACCTGAATAAAAGATGTATTGAATTGCTGTTGGCAATTCCAAAAGGAGTCTTATGAATGCCTGAAAGAAGAAATATATTTCTTTTAAGTAGATCAAGTTTCTTCAATGGATGTTGCTTATGTATATAACTAAAGAGCTCTATAGCCTAAGAATTAAAATGATGATGACACAGCTTTTATTTTGGATATCAAAGTCAAAAACCACGTTAGTGAATGCCTCAGTTACTCCAAAAATGTCAGTTTTGTGGTACAACTGAAATGAATATAACATTGTATGTCAACTATACTCAATAAAAAATAAATAAATAAAGCTGCTAACCTCTGAACTACAGTAAAAAAAAGTGTCAAGAATATTTTTGTGCTATGAAGCGTCAAAGAATATTGCTCAATGACAGTGTTTTTTGAGATAAGGCCATGATCTTTACTTGGTTCTTTAAATATATGATTTGTGGGGCACCTGGGTGGCTCAGTGGGTTAAGCCTCTGCCTTCGGCTCAGGTCATAGTCTCAGGGTCCTGGGATAGAGCCTGGCATCGGGCCTGGCATCAGGCTCTCTGCTCGGCAGGAAGCCTGCTTCCTCCTCTCTCTCTGCCTGCCTCTGCCTACTTGTGATTTCTGTCTGTCAAATAAATAAATAAAATCTTTAAAATAAACAAATAAATATATGATTTGGAGTGTCACATAAGTCATTAAAATATTCACAATTATCATTTGTGTATGTATATATGTCTATATCTGTTTATGCATGTGTATATACACATATATACATATACAAATACACACATGTAAATATAAATATAGGATACATCTAATTACAAATGCCTCTGAGTCTTGTGACAGAACAATATAAAAATATTGGGGATACCTATACATATGTTATTCTGATGGATATATACCATGGTCAGATAAAAATAGCTATATAATATATGACCATATTTCAAAAAGTAGAATAGGAAGGTTTCACTTAATTTTGGTCACCTTAAGACAAAGATATGCAATGTGAACATGACATGATAACTGTTGAAGTATATGGAGTTAATATCTAAAAGATGTAGACATCTAATGAAAATACACATTAAAATATATTGCTGAAGGACATTAACAGAGCTTTTCCACTATGCTATTTTAGGATATTGAACCATTTTTTAAAAGTATATTTACTAAGTCTTTCTTTTCAATGTACACTCCAAAGTGGTTCATAATAACAATAATTAAAATTTAAAATAATGATGATCTTTAATAATAGGAAGTAATTATTGTGGTAATAATCTGTAGAAGATAACTTCAAGCAGCTAGTAGCAAAGGCGAAATTATAGGGACTGAATAATAGTGGTAATCAAATGAACAATTTCCTCACTTAAAATACTTGTTTCATGGAAACCTGGTTAATTAATATTGTCAGTTGCAAATCAACTCAAAACAAACAAGTATATTAGCTAAGACAAATAAGTGGAACACCTTTCAAAATATTTGAGAAAATTTCTTAAGTATCACAAAAAGACTCAATTATTAAATATTTCTGGAGACAGACTTCAATTAGGTAAATAATTGATTAGAATATTAATTAATTAATAATTAACTAATTAGAATAATTAGATAAGAAATATAGATGTAAAGTTGAATTATGAATCATAATGTAATTGACCCGGTTAGCATCATGATACAAATGGTACCTAATGTTTATACTCTGTGAGCTCAGTGACTTTACCACTACATCCACAGATCTAACTCTTGCCCATTGCAGGTATTAAATAATTATTTGTTGAATGAGTGCACTGGAAGGTGAAAAATCTCTTCTGAGAATCACCTTTGCAATGGGAAGATCCATATTTACTCATTTTCTATATATGGGATTCACTGTCAATCTTTTCTCTGTGCTTTTCTGAGTCCATGTGTTATAAGGACATTTTCAAAAGCAAAAAGATCGATAAAATGCTAATCATGTGCCTGGCAGGGTTTTTTTTTTGGTTAGGTGTTTTTTTTTTTTTTTAATACATCATTTCACCAAAAAGCAATGCAGCCCAGAGGGAAGTGGAAAGCTTAACATATGGGTTAAAGTGTTCCTTTTGGTATTTCACTGTGGCACTACACAGTAAAGTTTAATGAGTTCCAGGAAAACAAATGAAAACGGTAATTCAGACTCGAGTTTAACTATCTCTATAACCTTAATTTTTGTTCTCACTTATGGCATAGCCATCTTGGGAGTTCTTATTACAAAATTTAAATTCCTGAATCAACAGAACAATCCAAACAGCAAAGCTGTCCAACCCATCAAAGAGGTTTGCGCTGTAGAGGATGGCAGAAGGGCAGGAACCTCTACCGGTTCATTCATACAGTCTTAATGACTATCACACTCTATCTGGTATTGTAAGTCCCCTTACATTAAAGCCACAGATTTCTTATATTAAAACATGTCTTATCAGTGCCTCACCCCAGCCCTTGGGTGCTTGGTCAAGATTACAGGGGAAATGCCTTATCAATACTACCAGCTCGCTGAATGTGATAAGTAGGCAAGAGGTGAATCCTGTCAATGATTATGGGATTAACGGTCTTATCTAAACAGAAGTATGAGAAAGGTCTGAGAAAGGAAGAACTCTTCCTTAAAAAGGAAGGTAAGAGGAGCACCTGGGTGGCTCAGTGGGTTAAAGCCTCTGCCTTTGGCTCAGGTCATGATCCCAGGGTCCTGGGATCGAGCCCCGCATCGGGATCTCTGCTCAGCAGGGAGCCTGCTTCCCTTCCTCTCTCTCTGCCTGCCTCTCTGCCTACTTGTGATCTCTGTCTGTCAAATAAATAAATAAAATCTTAAAAAAAAAAGGAAGGTAAGAAAGAACAGAGCCAAAATAAGATAAATGGGTAAAGACATTTTATAATTGAGAATGAGAAGTTAATGACTATAGATGCGGGAGGGAAGGCTGGGATAAAATTAAAAAGGTAACTTAATTTGGTATCTTAAGCCTATCTAGCTCTAGCTCATATGTGTAAAATACATAGAATTTAAGAAACCAAACAATTTAGCAAGGGGAAAAAAGAGAGAGAGAAAAGCAAAACAAGAAACAGACTCTTAACTATAGAGAAAAAACTGATAGTTACCAGAAGGCAGGTACGGGTAGGCTGGGGGCAAGGTTTGGTGGGAGGGGGGGGGTTGAGGCGTGGGGAGGGATGAGTTAAACAGGTGATGGAGATCAAGGAGGGCACTTGTGATGAGCACTGGGTGTTGTATAGAAATGCTGAATCACTATATTATACACCTGAAACTAACATTACCCTGTGTTAACTGGATTTAAATAAAAACTTAAAAAAAAAAAACAACAACACGGTAAATTCTGTGGAGCTTAGTTCCAGAACTTCAATATGCTTCAATATTTTTAAATAGTTCAATGACATGTGAGGGTCTACAAGTGGTATAGTAGATTTCAAGATTGAATGAGTACATATTAAAAATATTATCTTAAGTATATACAAAAATCCTTGAGATTTCTTTCTTTTTAAATCAATATTCCAGGTCATGTGAAAAAAAATTACTGGGATAGACTCCCGTTGGCATTCTGGTTTTCTATTTCTGGATTGGAAATGTCAGGGCTGAGCTATGTGTTGAATCTTGTCTCCTTCTCCCAATGAATAAGGAAGAGTATAAAGAACACAGCTTTCTCAAAGTTAATGGAAAAGAACAATGATTAACGAAAGCATCTAGTGGGGAGCAGCTTAGGTACCTCAGCTCTAGCCAGGGAACAGTAAACAATCAAGTGGAGTGTCACCATCTCCACTTATGGGAAACACAGCCTACTGCCAAAGGTTCCAAGGATGATTCAGATCCTCTGGGTGACTTAAGTCTTTGCATAAAGAAAATATAACCTTGCCATCAGAGAGTCAGTTTCCTTGCTCCATCCTTTGAGTTACTTGACACACAAAATACCAGCTATGAAGACATGGTTAGAACAGCTACATAGTCCTGGATTTTCTGAGTCACTGCCACATTAAAAATTTCAGTCTTGTTGTTGAAGTATGTGTGCCCTAGATTTGGACTCAGGAAATAATGTCCCCTGGCACCTGACGTCACAGAGCATTAGATGGGACAGAGAAAGGAAGAGGGGGTTTTCCTAGAATTTCTAAGTTCCATACCAATTTCCAGCTTCTTAAAGAGAAAGAATTCAGGCTTTTAAGTATCAAAGAGATCAGGGTACTAAAGAGGTTAGCAGAAAATATGAATTATTTTTAGATAAAGGATATTTGAAGACCATAGATTTAGCTTAGACACATCTGTGAAATTTCTGGAGTGAAACTGGTGGAGCTACACATTTAATATACAAGACTGATCTTATTTCTCATCACTGGAGCAGTTAGAAAAGACCTTAGTGACCATAGGAATTGAGTAAATATAATATAGATGCACCTGCTGTAATCTCTTCCACTCACTTGTTACAGTTGTATGCATATACAGGTGTGTATGTGTTTGTGTGTGTGTTTGTGTGTTTTCTCAGCTCTCCTCCATTATACTGTGAGATTCTCCAGAGTAAGAATATATTTTTTAACTATCTTTATGTTCTAGAGCCTGACATAAAATAGGCAATTAGTAAACGCAATGTATTGCATCAATGCCTGCTTACTTGAATGAATGAATGCTATTTCCAAAAGAGAAAAATTAAACAACAGTTACATTAGTTTTAGCTAACATACTTAAATATATCAGTGAAGAAGATAAAATCTTAGCCTTTAAAATGGAATGTAATTCATTTCACTGGTTTGTATGTAGGAAGCAGAAGGGACATAGACTTGGGATGGTTGCCTAGCAACTGCTTACCACGAATAGGAAAAGCTTTAGGAGACAGACCTGAAGAAAGGATCCCAGACCACTGCAGCACAGAATTTATTTTCTAGCTCAGGTAGAGTTAATTCTTGATTATTTAATTCAGTTTTGCTGTATGGTTCATGACTAGTTATGGGCTATTTGGCTTTCCTCCTAGGAGCATATTCATAGCAGTATTCTCCATTTGCCTTATTCAGTCAAGTCTACCTCTCCTCTCTACCACACTCAGTGTTGAAGAGATAAAGCTGAGTCAGCTTTCTAAAAAAAGACTGAGGAACAAAGGCATATGAAAAACATGGAGCCAAAGAACCTGCCAAACCAATTTGAACCTGGTCAAACTTAAGGAAAAGCCAGAGGGAGCAAAAACCTCCGTCCTTGAGGATTCTGGTTGGTAAATGTATTCAATGTAACTAATTGTGTCACACCTCAGTTTAACATCTGGAGAAATTTGCATTGCCTATAGCACCTCTTGGTCTTCAGACTGGATATATTTGATTGACATGTTTTGTTAGGTCTAGCCACTACTAGCCTCCAGAGTATTTTAAAAATTAATTGATCAACAATTACTATTTAAGACACTTCATAAACAAAATGTGTAATTCTATATTTCTGAAAAATTCTGGAAAAAGTTCTGGCAACACTGAGTGATTATGGTTAGGGCTTGGGAATAGCTACTTCTTTTAGACAAAGGAGATATTCTCTAATCTACCACAATTGAGATCACTCCTGAATGATCAAACAACTGTCATGTCAGGATTCTTTTCAGGGATACAAATAAGAGTGGAAAATTGAGGCAGTAGTGTGCTAGAGGCCGCTGTCACTGGCCAGAGAAAAATATTTCGCTCATCTCTTCCTATTTTCAAGTTCAGATCATCATGATGGTAGCTTGAAATTGGCCATGGTGGGAATATTTACATAACAGAAGCCTGCAAATGTTATCATTCAGGTTCACCACCCAGCCTCAGAGATCAGTGGTTGAAACATTTACCAGTGCACCACCAGATTGAGATGGAATGAGAGTAGCCCCAATTCACAAAGCTGCTTCAGTTATACCTGCCTTATAGCATAAACTTGTAATTCACAATAAAAATATACTGGAACTATCAAAATTGATGTCTCTATTTTCTTTAAAACATAAAAACAAACAAACAAACAAACAAAAAACATCATAGCAAATAGTCTCTCTTCCAGCCATACTAAACTATCTGCTATTTCTAAGACAGGACATATTTCTTTGTAAATGTTATTCCCTTTTTGTGGAATAATCTTTCCATCTTGTCCATCTCAACAAGCCTGCCTGTCCTCTAAGATTCAATTCAGATATCCTTTAGTTTCTCAACTCTTCTTATCTTCTCCTGAGTTGCCTCTTTGCCTGGCTTCAAGGCATATTTGTGCATTCCACCTATGTACTTTGGAACATGAAGCACATTCCTCTAATAGCTGTTCAGTGTTTGGCAATGGCCCGTTTGTCTCTTTCTCCTACTGGACTTTGTGTTACTTGAGAATATAGCTTTGCCTTTTTAAAATACCCTTCTGGAATGATACATTACCTACCACCCAATAGGTGTAGATTAAAAGTTTCTTAATTTTAATAAGTATTTAGCATCCAGGAACATGAAGTTCTTTTTATTTTAGTACATTTTTATAATGCTTGTTGTAGTCATGAATAATTTCTGTCTCTTGATTGAAACATACCTCCCAAGCCGGAAACATCAGAGATAAAGTGTGGTGAGGAATAAGAATAGTGGAGAAGAGAAATAGCATGGCTACTAGGACCGCCAGCCTCTCAGTAATGAACTGAATCAAAACACATCCAAGTCTACTACAACAAATCCAACCATCTTCCACAGGGTCCCAGCTGCCTCTCTTATTGCTTAATCCCATTTCTCTAACTTTATCTCCCTACTGCTAAAAATTCTAGCACATGTATTATTTATCTTGTGACAGGCACAGAAATTCAGTAAATACTCTAGTTATATAGTTTTATTATTTAACACCTTAAATCTCTACTTACAATATGAGTCCATTTCTACCGTTCCTGGTTTTCCTCAGAGACATTCCCTAGCATCACCTTATCATTGAGATTTATTGGTATCATTTCATTTACCAACTGCCCTCTTCATTTTATATCAGAGGCAGATGTTCAACCTGGCATCTTCCCCAGCTGCAATCAGCGTACATAATACCACGAGCCCTTGATTGGTTTCAAAATATTTTCCTGTCTACAAACAGGATGGCGGGGGAAGGTTTTCAAAGGCACATTTCAAATGATGCTGTTTAATCCATCCTCAGTTCTCAATTTCTTGGTTCCTTCACATTGATCTTTAAAAATGGAGCCCCTGATACGGCAACCTGAAAAGGGATCCTAAAGAAATGGAGATGAAAATCATGATGGTGTAATGTGAATACCATACATCCTATTGCACTATGAGTATTAAATGAACACACTGGAAAAAATTTAGGCATGTTGTCTAGGAGATGTTAGATAACCCCTGCTAGGTGACAAAGCTGTTTACTGTGATTGTTACAGCTTTTCTAGTCAGTTTCTTTTTCTTTCTTTCTTTTTTTTTTTTTTTAGTGGCTCTTAAATAGAAAAAAAATTTCTTGACAGTACTTATGATTTTCATGATATGTAAGAAAAATTATCACTTAAGAAGAATATTTGCTGAATAATTGTCATATGAATTTCTTATACTACCTTAAAACAACTTGCTCCAAATAAATTTAGTGTAATAAATGTCATCTATCCAAGTTCTTTATCAACTCCTCGAATGGTGTTTTTAAACCTTTCACTTATAATAAAATATTCAAGCTGTCACATTAGAAATATTTTCCTTTATTTTGTTTCTATGTGGTTTATTTTATTGTTGTCATTTTTATCATTTATTTAGTACCCATTAAGCAAGTCTATACAACAGAGCAATGGTTTTTGCCATTCTCCTCTGAATTTGGCTCTTCTATGATTATTCGTGACTCCCCAACTTTTTTTTTTTAAGATTATTTATTTATTTATTTGACAGACGGAGATCACAAGTAGGCAGAGAAGCAGGCAGAGAGAGAGGAGGAAGCAGGCTGAGCAGAGAGCTGGATGCAGGGCTCCATCCCAGGACCCTGGGATCATGACCTGGGCTGAAGGCAGAGGCTTTAACCCACTGAGCCACCCAGGCGCCCCAACTCCCCAACTTCTGAGGCAATCAAACCAAGAAAAACTTTAATTGTAGTTAATGAATTCTGAAAATGACATGACTTTTAAAGGACCTCCCTCACAAAAGTAATAACACAAAACATGCAAATGACTTTTTAATTCCTTTATCTTTTAGAGTTGAGTTCACTTTGTTCTCTTGTTATAAATTGTTATTTTTAGGTAGATTAAAACGAGGTTTTTGGAAACTCTGACGGACAGGACCTACATAGGTTTATACTATTCTATTTAAAGATATTTTAAAGCATTTTTTGCAGTATCTGTACCACAGGGTGTCCAGGCTATATCAGGAAGGTGGAATGAGGTAAGTGTTTCTCAAAGTGACAGTTATAAGTGAGTAAGACATAGGGAGATAAATCATTTGGTCATCATATTGATCTGAATTCTTAGGGGACATAGATCATAAATTTGAAGGAGAAAGGCAATGTATTCCTGCAAATGGATAGTGCTTAAGTCCCTAAAATGCTCCTTGAAAAAAAATGAGACACGAAAGAGGTTGCTTTACCCTAAAACAGATTTCTCCAATCTTGGCAGATTTCTGAATTCTTGAAACTTCTTGACTGTCCTCTTAGATTAGCATATCTTTAGGGGGTGAGCCAATAGGGGTATTTACTGATTGTAACATTAGAGAATTCAGGCTAGAAAACAAGTCTGACTTCTTACCAACTGTTAACCTTAAGCAAGTTACTTAACCTCTCTAAGTACTACTTGCCCTATCTGTAGAATAAAGTTTATTGTAGAAAAATGTACTCAGGACTCAAAAATCACATGATGCACAAAATGCAATATAGCCTCAAACCAGAAACCATTCCTTTCTTTTCATAGAACTCTGTTTTAGGAACCAGTGAAAAATATGCTAATAAAATCTCTAGTAATTCCTGAAAATTCTAGCACTATATATATCATGTGGTTGTATGATAAAACACTAAATACTATAGGTTAGGTTTCACTAAGACTCATAGTTGGTTTATTGCCAGAAGAAATTGGCAAGCACACATATAAGTTCACAAATTTTGAATTTCATCTTTGTTACTTAAGATTTTCATCTTAGCAAAAATAACCTTGGCCATCTCACCGAACTCCTCTAAGCTTCATTTCTTTTTCTACTGTAAAGTGGAGAGAATAGTCCCAACTCTGATTGTATCACAGGCTTATGAAAAAGTAAATTAAACAATGTAAAAATAGTTATTATTTCACCTAGGAATGGCCTGAGTACATGAGCAGAAGCCAGAGTCTCTTGAAAGCATGAGTTGCTTTACTAACATGCTCAGAAGAATGACCTATAATTAGGTGAGACTCATTTAATCACTCATTCAAGTCACACTGATACATTTTAAATACTACACTAAGGTGGAGGATACTGAGATACACAAAACACATCCCCTAGTTTCAAGATATGCATAGTCCAGAAACAGTCATAGTCTCAGCTCACTGTGGCCCATGTATATTTCATTTGCAAGCATAGTTTATTTAAATTTTGAACTGGAATGCCTTCTAATATACCCTCCAGTTATCTAAATGCTTAATCCTTCCCTTTCTTCTTATATAACCCACTTTAGTCAAATATGATATGTGTACTTGTCTCTTAAAGGCCATGCAATGTAGGTACTCCATCTCTTAGCCAAATGAAAACCCCAGTATATATGCATTACTGAAGTTGTTTGATTCTAAGGATACCTTCAAGATGTATGTTCCCAAGCAAGCTGGTGAACTTCAGATTATCCATCCTCATCTATGTATTTGTCTCAAAAGCTTTTTTTTTTCATTTTTCTTCTGAATCATGCATATCTCTAAATAATTCTTGGGTTTGCTCTATTTCATATCGTTTTGCCAAAATATAAACCTGCCATGCAAGATACCCTTCTCTTATCCCCTTCTGAGGCCTATACTTCTCTCAAACTCAACAACATAATTGAGATCTTTCTACTAGACTATTCCACTCTTTACTAATTTCTCCCTTTTCTGAATTCCTGTATCATTCCTAAGGCCTGTACCACTGATTTGGGTGTGTAACCACATGTGGAAACGTTTCTTTATGTATTTCAATTTTTTCTAAAACTGCATTGTTGAATTTTTGAGAGCAGGAATTGGGTCTTAAATTCTCTTATACATTCCAGACCATTCTCCCAGTGAAATCTTGGTGAACGACGTGGTGAATAAGCAGTGAAGGATGACACAGCTCAGTATGTGACCTCCAATATGTGAGTCTAACCAATATGGTATAGTTATGTAAAATGCAAAATTATATATTTTATATGTAGCAAAAGTACTCTTAATTCTCAGAATCAGCCTAAGAGTAACTTATATGTCCACTTTTTTCAACCTTAAACACAAACAACTGCAAAACAAACAAATAAAAATAAACAAGCCCCGAACTCTAATTTTGGAGCAATCAACCCAGTGACTTGCAATAATAATTATCTCATCTATGGTGCTATATTATCCATTAGTTTTCATAGAGGATTATTCTTATCTTTTGTTGCCCTTGATAACTGATGCAGGAAGCAAAGGCAAACGAAAAAAATTAAATTTCCATACTGCCTACAGCCCATTGCCAAATCCTTGAAGCAAGTAGAGTGACCTTCCTCTGGGAGCTCAGCTGCTTCAATGTTAGGACTTTGCTAAGGGCAAAAGGCATTCCTAGCTTAACATTATCCAAACCCCCCAGGATCCTGTTAAGTCTTCCTTAGCATATAAAAATTCCTTTGGAAACTTCCTTTATCTTGACTCCCCAAGATATATGTTAGCAATCATCCTCCAAGTATATGACCCACTGATACACACCTGAAGGGTATCATGACTGAATTTTTACTAAACAGTAATATATGACCTTTTCTTAACAATAGCTAGCCCCCCTCAAGGTCCTGAAAACCTTGTTTCCAAAATACCTGTCCCTAACCCCCTATCAGCTTGAAAGTATATAATCAGCTACTCCTCATGACCCATGTGCAGCTCTTTCTGGCTACAGGTCCTATCCCTGTGCTTTAATAAAACCACCTTTTTGCACTGAAGACATCTTAAGAATTTTTTTCTTGGCCATCGGCTCTGAACCCCAACACTCCAAACCACATCAATAACCTCTTGATTTTAACACAAACTTATTTTCCTGAGACGAAGTGTCTCTACTTTATAGAATTATACTTTAAATAGCTCTGGAAATAAAGCCTGTTGTGGAAAATTATATGGAAACCTACAGAGTATTATCTTAATAGTTTCATCTAATACATAGCTATGGAGTCGGTTGATCCCTGAGTCTCCATGCAATTCCTAGGAGACTACAGTGCATTACTTTGATGTGCAAGATTTTAAGACTACATTTAACCATGCTCAGGCAAGTCAGTTATCCTTTGTGGCTTTATACTGTGTAAGACTGATCTCTTTATGTGCACATTTATTTTCCTTTCATTTTCTTTAATGGCACACTGCCTGTTGGTCATATATTCTCAAAATGGTTTCCACATAGAAAAATATAGTTGCTTTCTTTTTTTTAATAAATTCCCCCCCAATAGAATGATCTTTTTATGTGTAAATTGCAAGGAGTCAGCAGAAAGCCAAGATTATTATTGTAGGAGCATTGGACTTCATTTCAGAAGATCTAAATTTGGCTTCCAATTTTGTCAGTTAATAATGATATGACTATTGTTGAGTCTTGTAACTTTTTTGAGCTTAATATTCCTTTTTACGTAGTATGGTAATAATAATGCCACCACCCTCTAAGGGTAATTGTGAGGATCAAATGAAATACTTTAAGTGAAGAGATTTGCAAGCTTTTAAACATTGTGCAGATGTCCATAGTGTAACTGTTAAACGTGAATAATGATGACCAAAGCCTTATATTTGGCACTAGTCTTGAATATCCATAGGACAAGACACGTAGAGAAAAAGTCAAGTATACTGAGTGACTTGTGAGATTTTGCAGAGCCAAAATACAAGTTTGATTACCCAAGAAAGAGGCTAGGGATATATTCGGAATGCTGAATATCTAAGAAAAAATAAGTTTGAAGATAAGTTCAAAGCCAGTAAATTCCATGTGGAGAAAGCAATAGGTGATATTTGAAATAACAAATAATATGATAGTGGTTGTTATGATTGTAACCTAAATATTCAGTCAGTGTCCAAAATTCCAGGGGTCTATCCAGGTGGAAATGGAGCAAATAATCAGGAAAGAGCTAAGAGCTATGTAAAATTCAATCTTGTCATAACATTTGAAAAAGTTTTAATTAATAGAATAACTAGCTAATGAGTAAAAAATCTTAAGGTAGTTTTGTTTTGTTTTAAAGAAATATGGTGCAGTGGTTAAAGAATATAGTCAAAATCTCTGTTGGAGAAACCATAGAGTAGATCTGATATTTGGTCTTACTGCAATGTTGAAAAGAATTCTTTGACTCTTTATCAGCCATACTTCAACATGTAGGCTGGTACTTGAATATATTTCAGGATAAGACCAAAGATGGCACTAATAGGGTAATCTACTAGTGTTAGAAGAGTTCCATTCAACTGCATTGCATTTATCTTTAGTTAGCTTACTATGCATTGAGAAATTAATCTAAGAAGCATACAATTAAAATTGTAACAAGTGTTATGTCAGAAAGCTAGTGATACTTCTAACCTTCTAAATTGGGCATCTACTTATTTGTGTATGCCTGGGAAATGTCTCCTAAGAGAGTAGTAGTAACAGTAGTTACTCCTAAGAGAATAACTAACTGAGTTAAAATAAGAAGAGGAAAGAAGTTATGTAATGGGGAAGATGAAATAGGGAGGAAGCGTTCAGGCAGAGGAACAGTCTAGACTCATTGAAGGGTAAGTAAAGAGTACTAAGAGCAGAGGGAGAATGGAGAAAAATGAAGCTATGAAAGTCAGTCTGGTCAGATCTTAAAGGCCTTGTTTGTGGGCATTCAAATAGTTTGGCCTTATAAGTAATGAGACATTTGAGGGTTTTGGAGCAAGAAGTATAAATTTGCATTTCATAGAACATTGTGACCAGTATGAAGAGGGGATTTAATGGTGCCACATTGTCTATGGAGAGACTATTTCGGGACTACTGCAGTAGGAAGGAGACAACAGTGTATGGGCTGGTACATGATAGTAAGATGAAGAGACTGATCTGAGAAGTATTTAGGATGTGTGATCTATTCACAGTGCTGAGCACTATGATGGAGAGAAAGAGACGGCAACGGATGTTGACTCAGGAAACACTGGAAGAGGTCCGAATTGGGAGGGGTACAATTATGAGTTCACACATTTGACTTGTAGGTGCCTTGAGATGTTGGCACCGGATATTGTATCCCTCACTGGGAATACGTTTCTGGGGTCCAGAAATTTCAGGACTATGAATATAAGTTTGTGAGTGATTTGCATATATTCCATAGTAGAATCGTCGAACAGCATTCAGACCTATTTTAATTTGGCAAACACTGTGCTGTATGGTAAGAATTTTTTCAACAGTGCGTGATTAAGCAAGTGCATTCACTGAGAGAGAAAGTGGTTGGACTTATTCACAGTTAGGGCTTTGCTGCATGGATGAGATACAATAGCAAAAGAGGCCAGAGAATTGAGAGTATTACTGAAAGTGTAGTGAAATATGGATAGTGGACTGTAATGAAATTAGAGATATTTGAGGCAGTGAAGAAGGAAAGGCAGTCAGTGGACTTGAGATACCAATGAAGTCATAGATAAAAGCAGCTGGAATGGGAGAAGTTTGAGAGTGGGATGTGCTTTAATTTTGATTGTAGGTGAAATAATTATAAGTAGCTCTAGTGTTATAGAACCTGGACTGGATCCTGGCGGAAGAACCAAGTGGCACTCGGAGACTTTGGAGGATGGGAGGTTTATTTAACACTGGAGGGCTCAGAGGAGATTGTTCTACAAAGGTCGGAGCCCAAGCACAAGCAGGGAGGGGAATATTTACCCTTCCACTTCCCCATACTTGGTACTTTTGGCGTGTGCGGGAATCTGTGTAGGAAAGAACCCCAAGGGCTTTGAGCCAGGGACTGGAATTCCCTTGCTGGTTTGGTCAGCCATCTTAGAGTACAGTTTTTCCCTATCATTAGGACACTCCAAGAATGAATGGGTGATGGATTAGAAAGAAATTCTTTGGCAGTGATGTCAAGTTGCTGAGGAGGGGCATGGTGAATATTGCATGCCCCCAAAGCAATAACAAAGAAAAGGGTAAAGGATTATGTAATAAAATCACAAAGTCTTACATCATATTTCCTTGCTTAAGAACATCAAAGAAATGAGAGCAATGCTATTCTAGGAGCTTTAAAACAATTATGACAACAAACATTTTGGGGTCTCTCAGTGCCAAATATTTGTACATCAGAACCTAGTGCTTTTGTATATTTCAATTCCAGCTATTATTACACTCATGCTTCTGGTTATCACACACATACACACACCCATAAAAAAAAACAGAAAATATAACACAGAAAAATATCTATTTTGACAGTTTTGATCATTAGGAAGCAGTGAAGACAGTCACAAGATATTTCCTAGTAGGCTCTTGGACAGAGAAAGGAAATGTAATTAAGATGTTGAATAATTTAATGACATACACTCTCTAGAGCGTATCTACTTTCACTGCTGTTGCTATTTCCAGATCCTATTTTCCAGCCAGTGATTTTTTTATGAGTTGTGATATTCACTTGAAACCTTAATCATTCTCAGAGATCCAGCTCTAAAATGGAAACTAGGGCTTTTCCTTCTACCTGAAATGTACGTGAAAGAACTAGAGCTGCTATGTCAACTGCTTTCAAGAATTATGGAAGGCAAGCCAAGGGAAATGCTTAAGAATAATGTAATCAGGTTTTTTTAAGGCACTGGTTACCAAGACTTGGCTTATGAAGACTTGAATGCTAAATTTTCAGGTCCCATATAAAATGCTGGTTAGAGGCAAAAATGAGCTAGGTAAGAATCTCTAATAAAGACTAGGTCATCATAAAATGTGCTATTGGCAGCATCTGAAATAATGTAACCAGAAAACGAGTGAGAATTAAAAATTCTATACTCAAAACTCTAATTTGAAGAGTTCTATTAATTAACGTTCAATTTGCATTTAATGCTATTTCAAAAAAATTGTCAAATTCTTTTTACCTAATGCTATATACACACTTTTACCTTTGTCCCTGGCTTTACAATATAATCTACTTGCAATCCCAGATTGTTTGCACCCGCAGCTTTGTCTTTATTTGTCTCCTGGCTATGTCATCATCCTTATGGAGACTTTACCTCTGATAGTCTCCAAAACGCCTCCTCAATTTTGTGAATGCTCTCCTCCCCTAAAGTGAAGTAAAATGCAATGACTGATCTCAGCACCCCACCATGGATTCCCAAGCTGTGCGAGGTAGAATAAGGTTCCCTGCGGATATCTTTGTGATAATCCCAGGAACCTAGAAATATGTTATGTTACATGATAAATGGGAAACAAGGTTGGAAATGAAATTACTTTGCTAACCAGCTGCTCTTAAAATAGATTGTTATCGACTGTCCCAATGTAATTGCAAGGATTCTTAAAAGTAAAAGAAGGCAGAAGAAAGATCAGAATCAGAGATATTTGGTGGTGCTACTCTACTTGCTTTGAGGATGAAGGAAGGGGCTTTGAGTCAAGGAATGTAAATGGCTTCTAGAAGTTAAAAAAAAAAAAAAGGCAAGAAAAACAAACCAAACCAAAATAAAAACAGATATCTCTCCTAGATATCCTAGAAGGAACACAGCCCTGCCAACACCTTGATTTTAGCTCCACTTTGACCCACTTTGGACTTTTTTTTTAAAGATTTTATTTATTTATTAGACAGAGAGAGACACAATGAGAGAGGGAGTACAAGCAAGGAGAAAAGGGAGTGAGAGAGGGAGAAGTGGAGCCAGATGCAAGGCTAAATGCCAGGACCCTGGGATCATGACCTGAGCCGAAGGCAGCCACTTAATGACTGGGCCACCCAGTTGTCCCCCACTTTGGACTTTTGACCTACTGAACTCTAACATAAATTTGCATTGGTTTAAGCCATTATGTTTATGAAAACTTGTTACCATAATAGAAAACTAATACACAAGCTTTTGTTTATGTGTCTATTAGCAACTTTTTGCTTCTGAATTCTCATCTTCATCAATAGCTTGACCCGATTCTCTATCCACCATAGTGACTAGCAGTGACTTATCAAAGTCAGTCAGTTTGCTGCACGGTGGTCTGGGTTTCTCATCACTCAGAAGCAATATCATCATTTTGAAAAACTAAAAAGTGTTCCCATAAAGGAAACATTGGAAAGTCCACCATTAGAAATGATGGAGACTTCAGGAACACTGCAGAAAATTCTCACTTTCCTCAATCTCTGCTCTTGACATTGATTAGGCTATCTCATCTCTGGAGCTGCTTTTCCATAGGATTCTCTTCTCTTACTGCTTCTAAGATCCAGTGTCAAGCCATTTGAATGTACCTGCATTTGTGCCCCTAATTCCATATTTAAAATGTATCCCAGGACTGTAATCAGCTCATGAAGGATCTCTTCTCCCTAGGTTTTACACAGCGAATTGGAAAAGACATATTGATCATCTAATTTGTCTAAATTAATAACAATTTCCAAATGCATATAACTTTTAATAATTTCTCATAATGATAATTTAAAATGTTATAAACCTTCCATATTAGTACTGAATGCTAAAAAGATGAAGACCCATCTGAGAAAAAGAAAATCTGAATTATCAGATATATATGAAGCACAAAGTTTTAAATTCATATCGTTCAACCTACTCCAATGTGCAATTGTCAAATATTGAGCTGTTTTCCCTAAAATAACATCACGGTTATGACTATCTATTGATGTATGCTTAAAGATGCTTCCAGAGTGTGAGAAAATAGCTTGTTTTCCTAAAAAGAAAAATTATATATCCCTCTAGAATGTTACTCAGTTTTCTCATCATTATTTTTTTCTTTTTGAGCAAGTAGAAAATTAAGTTTGTGTGCCCAGGAATGGTAGTTTCCAAGTTAATGAGCAACCAGTTGATTGGGTTATTATTTACAAAACTGATGTACAGTGTGTTTGTGCACAAATAAAGTATTTACACGGGGCTGTGGCATCTACAGGCAAAAGCCCTGCATCATGAAACATGGAGGTTTGATAGAAGCATCCTATTCAAAGCAGCAATGATAATCATCCTAGTTTGCAATTTTTTATCTTTGAACTCACAAGCTAAGTTCAAGGGGAGAATGTTTTAATTAGAAAAGAAGGATAAAATATATAAAGGATTATCATAAAAACTATTGCCCTAATTATATAATTCAAAGAATAATTTCAATCTATTTGGAATAATTAACATTTAGATAATCCAGTTCTTTTCCAGTGGGGGAAAAATGCTATGCTATAGTCTATAAGAAACGTGAGGAATAGAGGAGCCAACACCAAAACATTAATCAATTATTAATTAATAAATAATTAATTAATTAACAATGATTAATTAATTCTGGCCAACAAGGATGGAATATATTCCTTAGATTGGTGTTGAACCAAAAAAGGTTAAAAAAAAAGTTCTTTCAGAGAATACAATATCACAATATTTTAAGGGATATTTTCTTCTGGGCTGGGAGCCTTTGAAGGAATCTCACATGTTGGCAAGCCGGGATGAAATAAATTCAGATCAAATCAAAAAACCACAGAGACTAGCAAAAATATTCTCAATCTCCTTTTCTTACTCTTTCTTCTGGAAAGTTTAAGCAAATTGTCTTAGCTTTATTCTATCTGTGGAAAACAGCTATTCACTTAAAATAGTCAGACAATGAAATATATTGAAAAACAAAACAATTTGTTCTTAATTATTTTAAACATTGTACTATTTTGTTAATAGCTTTAACCTGATGGCCAAACAAAACACACAGGAATGCTGTGACAGAATGGAAGTGGGTTTGATGATTTAAGTAAATACATAAGTACCCCAAAGTTAGGGCTTTTTACCTATATACAGATAGCCTCACTGGTGCCTCATTAAACTTGTCAACAGGAATATTTGGTGCCCTTATCCAAACTGCCACATAAAACAATATCCTTTATGTTCCACTTGTAAAAATGAAGTTCCTCTGTAAGGTTCACAGTTTAGCCGCTGAGTCATTAAACAGTCTACATCACTTGAGATAAAGAGGTTTTAGAAAATAACATATTACGTTTTTATACCGTTTTATTTCAGTAATCAAGATTCCTTAATTTTTTATGAAACTTCATATAAGTCATACAACATAAGTGATGTTTCATTACTATCCAGTTTTGTTTTGTTTTTTTAAAGACAGTTTTATTTATTTACTTATTTTTAGAGAGACAGCGCGAGCAGTGAGAGTGGGGGGCAGGGAAGGGCAGAGGGAGAGGGAGAGAGAATCTTAAGCAGGCTCCATGCCCAGCACAGAGCCCAACTCAGGGCTCAATCTCATGACCCTGAGATCATGACCTGAGCTGAAATCACAAGTAAGATGCTGACGGAGCCACGCAGGTGCTCCTTCTGAAGTTTTTCACTATAATTTGGATTGGTTGTAGAAATAAAATTATTATTCATGTCCACATTAAAGACAAATGCAACTTTTTACATTTTCATTTACGGAATTTAACAGCTCACAAATCCTTTAAAGTTAACCTAACTTCAAGAACTAAAAAAACAATTTCATTTTTGAGAAGTCATGCCCTTGAGGAAAAAGACAGCTCATGTCAAATATGGTATATTTCCCACACATTATAAAATATATTTGCTTCTGAGTTACATAATCAACTATATATTTGGGCATATTTCCTTTTTGACTATGACCATGTATTTCCAAAGTCTCCAATCCAGGGAAGGATATAAAGAAAAAGAAGAAAAACAAGAGTAATTTGTACCTAAAAATCTCATCACTAAATCATGGAATAAAAAAGATCCATTTTCTTTTTCATTATGCTCCAACATTATAAATCTCCTTAAAGTGAAAAAAGGTCTAGAATACAATCATTAAGATTTCATATTAGCTTTATGTTATATTCTTTGCCTAAACATGTTAGAAAATTAGCTATTATTTTGATTGTTTTGTCAATTAATTGCAATACAAAAATCAATGTGTGGGGAAAAAAAGTTGTTGATTTTTGTTGAGTTTTTAATAGAGCCAATTTGAGATTTTTTTCATTAATTTTTAAACTATATTACAGTTGTACTTAAATTTTATTAGTTATTAAAGTTCAAAAGATATAAGTAATCTAGAACATCAGCTTCATGAAGGAAATAGTCTTTATCTGTCTTGAGTACTGATATAACCAAGGCACTTTGAAGAGTTCCTGTGAAATAGTAAGCAAACCATAAATATTTTTACCATGCTGTCAATTAAAGCCACCACATGTTCAACAAAATTTTCAGAAAAGCCATTCAGCTCTCTGATCTTCCAACCGCAACACAGCAATGTTTATTCATTCTGCTCAAATTTACATAAATACAATTTATTTTATTTAATAAAAATATAATACACATTTGGAATAATTATTTTGTATTTTTTAATTTTCTTTTTGATGTGATTTATCAGAGATTCAAAATATAATGTTACAGTATGAGTTCAATATTACTTTCTGATTACTGCCCAACTATATTTTGCTTAAGTTCAAGTGATGTATCTTAAAAAGCAATAGATTTGGGGTGCCTGGATGGCTCAGTCAGTTAAGCATCTGCTTTCGGCTCATTTCATGATCCCAGGTCCTGGGATCAAGTCCCGAATCCAGGTTCTCTGCTCGCAGGGAGTCTGCTTCTTTCTGTCTTCCCTCTGCCCCTCACCCTTGCTCCTGCACACACTCTCTCTCTCTCAAATAAATAAATAAAACCTTAATAGTAACAATAATGATAGTAATAAAGAAAGCAATAGATTTATAATTACCTAAGCAGTTCACATCAACAGAAAGGGTTTTCTAAATGAAATTTCAAAAGATAAGGACATTTGAGGATACTTACATCTTTAACATAATTTAGCACACTTCGGTTTTTTTGTTTGGTTGTTTCAAATTTTTATTTAAATTCCATTAGGGGGTGTCTGGGTGGCTCAGTGGGTTAAGCAGCTGCCTTTGGATTTACATGATCTCAGGGTCCTGATCTCAGGTCCTGGGGTCAAGCTCCCACATGGGGTTCCCTGCTCAGTGGGGAGCCTGCTTCTCCCTCTGCCCCTCCCCTGGCTCGTGCTTTCCCTCTCTCTCTAACACACTCTCTCTTCAAAAAATAAAAATAAATAAAAATAAATCCATTTAGTTAAATACAGTGTAATATAGTTTCAGGAGTAGAATTTAGTAATTCATCACTTATATTAAACACCAAGTGAATATAGGGGAGATTTTGGTTTTGACTTAGGTTTACACCTGTCATTTTCCCTCTAATGTCAAGAGAATGAGAGCTCGCTCTGGTTCGTTATTGAATATTGTTTTCCCAAAGAAAATGACACTTAAACTAAGACATCTGGTTCTTTCATGTTTTGTTCTGTTTCAGAATAAAGATATTAGGACTTGAGAATAAGCCTCAAGTTGAAGGCTACAATAGTCCTTTGAAAAACGCATGCCTAAAAATTATACTTTTTATCATCGATATTTAATGCAGAAACTCTATACTGTATAAATCTAAAGTTTATTCATATTAGTATTTATGACATAATTCCACCACCACAGGCGAGGTCTAGATAAAAGAGAGTGGGTGTATATTTTATTACTAATATGGAAAATCTGAGGTGAGAAACCACATAATTAAATTCACAAAATATTTCATTCCTCCAGTAAAACTAATTTTTTAAATAGTGTCGAGTTGTTCTAATACTTTATATATGTGAATATGTTGGGAAAAAAATGCTAAAGAAATGTATTTCATGTTAGCTTATTTAGTCACAAATGTGACTAATTTATTATTATATAGCTGTCTGAGGCATATACGTTTCATTTTTGAACAATATCAGTTCAACAGATGTGAAATGTATATGCCTCAGACAGCTATGTAATATTTTTAAAGCTATGTAATATTTTTATGCCAATTATTTTATGACATGGACTATTTTTCTTATTCTGTTCTCATGACAAATTATTATTCCCTCCCTTAATGAAGTTTTTTAATACTGCGACAATCTCAAAGAAGCCATTTTGATACCAGTTTTTTATGGCTATATTTTGAGACCACTGGAAATGAAAAAAAAAATCTCTCTGTTCCTTAATTTGGCCCTAATCCCTAATTCTGACCCTATTCCTGCCACCAGTCTCTGGGGTGGCAGATGGCTAAATCACTTGTAAACTTCCAAGTAATAAGTCCAGAAAAGAAGCTATCAGACAACATTCTAGGACAAATGCTACTGGGTTTAATTTGCATAAATTAATTTAATTTTTTTGCTGCATGGTATCTTGTTTACTGCTCCAACTGCTTCATAATGATCCACATTTTGCTTTTCCATTGCCCTAGAAATACAAGCCTAGGTTACTTTCAGTTGTCTGCCACCGAAATTAGTATTACAATGACAATCCTCATACTTGTCCTCTGACCTACTTTTGTGAGAATTTGGGGGCATCTATAACTGCATGTGATTGCACAGTACATACACACTTACTATCACTAAGTAGGGCAGGATTGTCCTATGGAACAGCTGTGTCCATTTGGACTTCTACTAGAAATGCAGGCTCTCCGTGTTTCACCAAGTCTTGGAAATAATCTTGTTAAGTTCACCAACTGATCAGAATGAAATAGCACTGCATTGTCATCTGATGAGGTTATGAGCATCTCTTCATAGGCTTTTTAGACATAAGTGTTTCTCTTTCCATGAATTGCCACTATTGCCTATTTTTTTATAGAAGTCATTGGTGTGTGTATGCACACTTTTGCATATTTCCTTGAGAAATATATTTTAGAACTTGAAAGTGACATTGCAAAACATAATCCATTTGTTGGACTTTGGAGAAAATGTCATTTCTGGTACTGAAATTGTCATATTTAAATGTAGCAAAATCCATCATATATTTGCATTATGGCTGTCAACTACTTTTTCTTTCATTAGTTCAGAATTTTCCCTTTCAAACCGTGTTTTTAATCCAGTTGAAATTCAACAGTGGTCCAACTATTTTCTCCATGTAATGAATCCATTTTCTCAATACTGTTTCTTATTAAACAGTCTATCTTTTTAGCCCACGGGGTCAATTTCTGTGTTCTTTATTCTATTCCCTTGGCTTTTTTGTCTGCTTTTTCACAGATACCACATTGAATCTTCAGACCATATTCTAATTTTTGTAGCA
>PISX010013348.1:0-57131 GCA_004024625.1 Mellivora capensis | reverse complement strand
TATCATATGGTTTCACTTTTTTGTGGAGCATAACAAATAACACGGAGGACATGGGGAGATGGAGAGGAGAAAGGAGTTGAGGGCAATTGGGGGGGAGATGAACCATGAGAGACTATGGACTCTGAAAAACAACCTGAGGGTTTTGAAGGGGCGGGGGGTGGGAGGTTGGGGGAGCCAGGTGGGGGGTATTGTGGAGGGCACGCATTGCATGGAGCACTGGGTGTGGTGTAAAACTATGAACTCTGTTACACTGAAAAGAAAAAAAAAAAAGTCCTGATTTAGTGCTCCATTACCCCGCCGCTTGCTGGGAGCCAGTCCCTCCCCCGTGGTCTATCCTCCTGTCGCATTTAATTCACTTCTCTGCCAGTCCTACCTTCCAGAAGGTGGTCAATTTTCTGTTTCCAGAATTGCTGTTCTTCCTCTCTTTGATCTCCCATTGGATTTTTAGGTGTTTGCAATGGTTTGATAAGCTATCTAGCTGATCTCCTGCTACCTGATGTAGTGTCAGCCTGCTACTTCTCCACCATCTTGTCTCCCCCCCCTCCATTTTATTCTTAATCTATTCCAGTTTGTTCTCATATCCTAACCTGGGAGGCCAGTGATGACCACAAAGTTAATTGGGGGATAACAGGACTTAAGACTTTGGAAACCCTGAAGTAGGGACTTGAATCCTAGGGCTGCCAGCCAGCCATGCCTCCATTCCCTTCCCCTAAATTATTCAGGGTCCAGTTGAGTGTCTTTCACTGCAGCTTCTGGGCTGTAGCATTGCTTATTTCTTTTCTGTTACTGTTCTGTTGCTGTCTCTCATAACCTTTTAAAAAACATTGAAAATATGGGATATGATTAAGAAATAAATATACAACCAAAAGAGACTATAAATCAAATGCTTCTTACTGTTTTTTTACTTTGTTTATATATGATTTAACATATAATACATATTATACCATCATTCTGTAACCTGTGGATGTAAGTTAATTAATGTCATGACTTCCAAAGATTTTGAGACCAAGGGTGTGTACATGCCCCTTACTGAGAAGGAACAACTGTGCATGCAATGCAGTTTTTTCTGGAGGTTTTTAAATGCTCCTCTCGGCCGTCAGATGTAGGTGATGTGTGTTCTTACCTAACAGGGTGTCTCTGGGTCATTTCGCACTGACACCTCTGGTGTGAAAGTCTTCTTCTCTCATCAGTACACTGAAGATTAATTTCCAAGGAAAGGGAGATCAGGATTCAAGGAATTTGAGCCTTACCAGGTTTTGTATTTGAAGGTATCTTTACTCTAAATCCTGGAATAGCTGCATTAAGACATAAGATGGGTAAGGAAAGAAGATACAGATCTTCATACCCTTGTCTGGGCTGTTAGAAACAACAGTGAGATCTCTGGGTTCTGCTCTGAAAGCCCATCAGGCCGTGAGCTGCTGTGACAGGCAAGGCCCCATACTGAGCCTCCAGGACCATCTCCTCACTGAGACCAAGTGGGGTAGGTGCTGGAGACTTGGGCTGATTCTCTCCTCAGTAGCATTAAAGGTGCTGACAGCAGCAAGATTAGTCAAACCCTGATGTAAACAGTGGTGGCTAAGGCAACAAGACTTATCTCTTTGAAAACAAAACAAAACAAACAAACAACAACAAGAACAACAACAACAAAACCCAAAACCTTAATCTCAACATGAAAAAAAGTTTTCACAGGGAAATGGAAATTTTGTATTGTGTACTCTGGTATGGTGGTGATGCCCAGCTAGAAAAGGGAGCCATGTGAGCCCTAGGCAACAGGCATGGGTCCCAAAAGTCTTGACTGGGGAAGAGGAATATAAAGGTAGACAGCTGACCACCTGCTTTCTGATGATATATGGATCCTTACACAAACTGAGCCTTTTCTCTGTACCAGGCACTCTGGTAACTATGTCATGTGTATTACCCATTTAATGCAGTGTGCCTGGGGCAGCACTTTTATTATCCCCCATCTAAAAGGAGAGGCAACAGAGGCTTAGTTTAAGTTCCTGTGGCAGTTGGGTCTTCAAACAATATGTAATGTACAGATTTTGTACATTACAATGTACAAATGGACAATGTACAGAGAAGAAGCGTACAAAGTGCTCAGCTTGTGAAGACCATGCACGGAGTGTAGAGGTGACTGTCATTGTCTGATGGTAAGCTTTGATCCAAGATGGGAGTGATCGCCAAAATAAGGACAGGGGCCCTTTTATCATCACTGAAGAGGGGACTTTGCAGCTCTGGGCCAAATACTTCTGTGATTTTAATATAAAAAGGGATTCTGCCTCATTCACTGTCCATCTCATAGTCTTCATTTGGGACTGAACGCCTGTAATAACATTTTTAATTTGTGTCTGTCTAGTTTTTGTTCTTTTATTTCTACAGTGAGGGATTCTCTAGTGTCTTCCATGCTTTTATTAGCCTGTCTAGTATCTTTTGAATCATTGTTTTAAATTCTAGTTCATATATTTGACTTATATCCATAGTGATTCAATCCCTGGTCATGAATACTACCTCCAGTTCTTTCTTTTCAGGTGATTTTCTCCATCTCATCAGTGTGTTAAGAAATAAAAGGAAAAGAAAAGGAAAGAAAAGAAAAGAAAGAAAAGAAAAGAAAAGAAAAGAAAAGAAAAGAAAAGAAAAGAAAAGAAAAGAAAAGAAAAGGGTGCCTGCGTGGCTCAGTGAGTTAAGCCTCTGCCTTCAGCTCAGGTCATGATCTCAGGGTCCTGGGGTTGAGCCCCACATCATGCTCTCTGCTTGGAAGGGAGCCTGCTTCCCCCTCTCTCTCTGTATGCCTCTCTGCCCACTTGTGATCTCTCTCTGTCAAATAAGTAAATAAAATCATTTTTAAAAAGTAAAAGAAAAAAGAAAATACGATGAGAAGGATAAAACTAATATGAATTTTAAAAAGAATACAAATTATTTAAAAAAAGAGATGAAAAATAAAAAAAACTTTAAAAATGCAAATAAATAAATAATAAATAAAAGGCGAAAAATAAAATACAAAGAATGCTACTTACTGTTTTCCCTAACATTTGAAGCTTTGCAGCCCTCTATCATCAGTAAACTTGACAGGAGTGAGGCGTTTGTGATGGTCTTCTGGGGGAGGGGTCTGTTGCACTGATTCTCAGTTGTACTTCAGCTGATGCAAATGTACCTCTTCTAAGAAGAGGCAGACATCCATGTAATCAACCACGGATTCCAGTATGTGGCCCTGTATTACGCCCTGAAGGCTTACAGCACAAATCGTGGGATGAATGTGGCTTCACCCTGATGTCTACCCAGGATCTGAAAATTTGCACCCCAACTCTTCAGTGAGGTCTCACAGAAAAGCATTCCATCAGTCTTATCTCTTTGGTTTCTGTCAGAATTCTGTGTTCACCCGGCCAGTGCCACAGCATTTTTATCTCAGGCATGTGAATGAGTTCCAACTCCAATTTCTATGGATTTCTGTGGCATAGAGTCATGCTGTACCTCCTAGGGGTTGAAGGCCTTGCCATGCTTCTGGCTTTTGTTTGTTTGTTTGTTTGCCTGTTTGTTTTGTTTTTGGTGGACTCCTCCTAGGAATGTGGCCCCCCAGCTGTGCTGTGATTTGAAGTTTAGGACTACATAGAGCAAAAAGCCAGCACCTAACCTCAAGGTTTTCAGCCAGCTTTCCCCAAATGATACCTGAGGACTCTGGAACATTCAGGGCCCAACTCTTCTTCTTGTGACCCCCAGGATCCTCATGCTGCCAGACCTGCTTAATGATGCCACCATGCTTCACCACATGGACACCTTTAATCCGGGAACATCCCCCATAGTAATAAATTCTTAAAAGTTTCAACTGTGTACTTCTTTGCTGATAGAACTTTGGAGTAGCCTCCTTAGCCCAGTTTCCTCCCCTCTGCTATATCCACAGCGATATCACCCACACAACTTATTCCCACCCATGCCAGTCAAACTCCAAAACTGCAGCATGCATCACAGTGGGCTAGAGGTAGCTCTTGAAGTACTTCAGGATCTTGGTCTGGGCTGTTGCTGGTGCTGTAGCTTCATGAAGAGAAAGTATCCACACCATGATTGACTTTTCATGTCCTTCTAAATAAAGGAAACTTTTCCCATCACTCAATGTTGTCTGAGACCATGAAGCAATCCCTGGGAGTTTTCTCCAGATGGCAGGTCATGGGCACAGGAATCTGAGTTTACTCATTACACCCAGCCTACCACAGTTGGTGGAGATGTGCTCTGTTTGACCCAAGCTGTTCCAGTCCATATAAACCACCCCTTGTCCTCCTCACCTCAGCATCTCTCTGGTTCTCCTCCCTCTCCAACCTCCCCCCCTTCTTGAGTTCTTTTCTCTCTAATAAATGAATAAATAAAGCCTAAAAATTTTAAATAAAATATTGAGAATAAAGGTGTATATTTAGGCCATCGAAACCTGAATGGAAACAACCTCCTGTGTGTATTTGTCACCTTTCCCTAGTGCTGATGGTGTCAGAGGTGCATGACAGCCAGGGATTGTGAAGGTCCATGGTGGAGGGACTCTAGATTCCAAAAAAAAAAAAAAAAACATATGAAGGAGCTCCATCTCCAAACTGGTGATCCACTCAGCACTCTTATGTGGGGAAATTTATGGTGATATGCTACCAGTTTGGGGAGTTATTTGGTAATTCAGCATAACATAATATACCTAAAACATATTGAAATCAACAAGTAAATTTCAATCATTATCAGCCTAGAACATATGAAAAATGACCAAGAAGCACCTGGCTTCCTCAGCCTGTAGGGCATGTGGTACTTGATCTCAGGGTCATGAGTTTGAGCCCAACATGGAACACAGAGTTTCCTTGGGGCGGGGGGGAAGGTCTTACACATGTCAAGAATCAAATAGGCTTCATCAATTGATCTGGTCAATGGTGGGCTGGAACCTCTAGCCTGTTCATTCATCCACTGGGCCCTGAAAACTCAGATGGTGCCAGTGTTTCTCAGGGAGTCAGTTTCTCCCTCTATGAGCTCAGGGTCTAGAAGGGAAAATGGACAAACATTAACCAAAAAGGTGAATGAAAAGGGCATTTGCTCCATAAGAAAAGAGCAAGGGACTATAACTGGATCGTGAGCTACACTAGGGGAGGGGTGTGAGAAGGCAGTGCAGAAGTGACATTGAAAATTCCTGTGACAGGAAAAGAAGGAGACAGCCCTGTACAAATCAGAGTATATTTAGCCTGGCAGAGGACACCATGGTGCAGAGGATTGGAAACAGAATATTATATTCCTGCAGTGGAGGTTAGAAATGAAGTCAGGGTGATGGAGGAAGCTGAAGAGAGGAGCAGGGAGGAAGGGGAGGAGGGCCAAGGCCTGGGGCAGGTGGACAGTATCAGTACTCCGCTCCTAGTTGTGTGTGACCACATTACCACACACTCAGTGGCTTAATCAACAGACATTGTCTTATACTCTCAGAGGATCAGTAATCCATGAGTGCTCAGCTTGGGCTTTCTGCCAGAGCCTCTGCATACTTCGGGGCTGCTAACAACACCAAGGCAAGACCTGCTTCACTGAGAACCTTAGCTCACTTAGGGATGTTGGCAGGATTCAGTCCACCTCAAAGGTCTGAGTTCTGTCTGTGTTGGCACTCATTGTTAGATAACATGCACATGTCTGGGTCATGGTTCAACATAGGGGTTTGAACTCCTGAGTGAAGATCTGAGAGAGAATAGGGGTCAGAGTCAGCATAGGATTGGGCCATGAGATTTTATAACTGAATCTCAGAAGGGTCTTGTGGGTCATGTTGCTATGTTTTGTGGATTAGTAGGAATCACTAAGTCCAGACCACACTCCAGGGGACAGGGTTACACAAAGATGTGTACACAGGATATGGGATTTCAGGAAACAACCAAGAGGAGAAGGTGAAGGCCTCCACAGGGTTAGGGGCTTGCCCAGAATGGTAAGAAGGCTGAACTAGGTATGAACCCAGCTCTTTGAGTGTCCTCAAAGTAGGGACACTGGATACACGTAGTCATTCACTGGAGGGCTCTGGAAAAAAAGTTGTGTTAAAAGAAGTGACTAAAGACATGGAGATGGTATAAGGATGATTGTGAGACCTGGTATCCTAGATATGAGGCATTCCAGCAAGTTCTTGTCTGAGGGGCAGCCCAGATCATGGCAATGCTCTGAGTGGAACCCTATCCATATTACACCCATTGGAAATGAGGTAATAGTTCTCAGAAAAGGATATACAGTCTCCAGGGGTAAGGGTGAATTCTGACCTTCAGAGGCCAAGGCTCCAATCCGTTCTTGCTTTTGAAATTATAAAGCATACGATCTTGGGAAGCTATTAACCACCCCTCTGGAGGTGAAGCTGCCATCTTCTAGGACTCCAGAATTTGAACACTGATGAACACATGTGTACACACATGAGAGAGTGTGCATGTGCGCATGCACACACACACACACACACACACACACACACACACACACACCCCAGTAGGGACTGTAGAGTGGGATCTGACCAATAGCAGACCCAGAGAAGGTAAGAAGAGGAAGAAAATGTGGTTGGAGCTATATATTACATGTGACAAGATTCCTCCAATATCACAGATATTATCCCACATATGCTTATGGATATCTGGAGGAAGTCCATGATATAATCGTCTGTATTGTACAGACAAGATGCAGACTACCCCTGACAGGGAAAAACGGCTTATCCAGAGGCAAAAACAGGTAAGATCAGAGAGCTGTTCCTGAAGCCACGTGTTTTTCTAACCTGGGGACCTGGCTGCACCCATACCTTCCTTAGGGGCCTGTGAAGAGGGGTGTATTGGTGTCACTGTTTACAGATGTGCCCTACATGCAGAATTGGGATGAGCAGATGGCAACCTTGAGCACTGTTTGTTTGGTGTCAATCCAGGAGTGGACTTGAGTAGGTGATCTCGGGCAGTGAAGTTACTTCCTTGACTTCAGACCCCTTCAGACCCTTGGAACCCCTGAAAACAGTCTCCCACATTCTAGTGTCATCTAGCACCCGGGTTACTTGGCTAGGGACATCCAGTATTGAAAGATGTTCTCCTGATGTTTGCCTATTTCCCAGGACTCTGGCTCCCAGAAAACCTAGGGGAATGGCTTTTTCACATGCTGCAGACGTTGGCCCATACCTCACACCTAAAGCCTCAGGACATTTGGGAGGAGGTTCCACAAGGTAATACAGGACAGCCTATGCCAGGCAAAGCCACCCTTCTGAGCCTTCCCAGGGCAGCCTCATCATCTCCTCTGCAGTTTCTGGCAAAGAGGGATATGTAGGGGCTCCTGCCCCTGGGATGGAGGGAGTTGAAAAATAGCAGATACCCTGGTGAGCCCTTTATGTCCACACCAATGTCATGGTGGGCACAGTGGAAAGGATTCCTGAGGTGCATCTTACCTCTCTCAGAGCACAATGAAGGCCTTGAAGCTGTGCCACATTTCTCTTTGTGGTGGAGGTCTGTGCATATTGGGGTATGGTGAGTCTGGAATGGAGTGCCCTGGGTCTGACGACCAGCAAATGCAGCCAGACAGGACTCTGAGGCTTCCTGCCTGGTTGCTGGGCACTGTCTTTACAGAGCTCCACACAGGAGATCGGGCAGGAGCTGGATGCTGAGATCCTCTGCTCTACTTCCTTGAAGGACATAAGGGGCCCCCAAATGCCAAGAGAGTCCAGCGCTGGCTCAGGGTGAGTGTAGGTGCTGTGAAATCCATCCCCCAGGGCCCCAGTGAAGCAGAATGGTACCCAGGTCCCAAAAGCCAGACCAGTACTGCTGTGGGATCCCTCCTAGAGTCCTGAACCCACATGAATCTGCATCACCATCTCCCTTTCAAACTTGCCCTCATTTCCCTGCCCCTACCTTGGCCAGATGTAGAGTAATTGTCCACATATTTGTAATAATATATGAAAAGGGACTTTAAACCATGTATCATGACATTCATTTAGAATCCTTTTACATTATGCTATGTATTTTCATAACATGTGCTCCCAGGTGTCCCCGCTGACCTGACAGTCTTCCCCAGGCTCTGCAAGATTTACACATGATCATGGTGAGTTGGAAGAAATTTACCCAAAGGGACATGTTGCCAATGGTACTATATCTCTTATTCTGCCTTTTGGTTTTGAAAGAACACATCCCTCAGGCTCCTCCAGGGTCAGGGTCAGGGGCTTCATTCTTCTGTACAACATTCCAGAAGGCCAGTCAGTTGTAAAAGCCATTGAGCCCTTCATTGATGCAGGATTTGAAGTGGTTCCCTTCTGTTGCTAACTCATAGTGCTGCATGAAACATCCTACATGCCCTAATATCCTTAGCTGACTCACCTAAGAAAATATCTCCGTGCTCTCATCTCAAGAATGGAATATGTTATCAGAAACCACAAGATAAATGCCGTTCATGCAGGGAGGTGCTATCAATACTCAGTTCACAATCTGACCTGAGATACTATCAAGGTCAGATATCACTGATTCAAATCATTGTATGACTACCATGAAATGTATTTATTTTTCCTTAAAGATTTATGAATTGATCAGTTGATTGACTGATTTGAGGGAGGCGGGGGGAGTGGAGAGAAGCAGAGGGAGAAAGAGAATCCTTAAGCTGATTCTGCCCTAAGTATGCAGCCCTACAAGGAGCTCGATCTCAGGACATTGAGATCATGACCTGAGCAAAAACAATGACTCCAAGGATTAAGCCAAGGAAACACCTAGTCACCTTATTGTTTTTATGACTGTGGGCCCTCTTGCCCCACCTCTTGCCTTAAGTCACTGGCATCTTGGGTTTTTGATCTGTGCTCCAACACCTAACCATCCTGGAGTCAGAACAGACTCATGTCTCCTGTGTTTCATATCAGGATAAATATGCATCACTGATGAAGAAGAGTGAGACCTGCGTGCTATGGAAAAAGAGGGCCAATGTACTAGAGAAGCAAATACAACATCTGGTGCCTAATTTCCTAGGAAGATAACTCAGCTATGCCTACGTGTTCCCAGGCACATATCAAGCCATTGCAACCACCCAAGAGGTGTTGAACTTCCTTTTTGCAAGGTGTGCACCCTGTCCCTAACTGCCCAGTTGAATTTGGCTACCACTTGCTGTGAGTCTTGGATATGTCCCACACTTCCCGAGCCTCAATTTGCTCCTCTCACTGGGGCAGAGTTATGTTAGGGACTCAGTCGTATCTTGATAGGAAAGTGCACCTGGGTGCCTGGGCCCATACATAGTTCTGCTAGAGGACCTGTGGTTGTACTCATTTATCATTGTCCTACTTGTCATGATAAAGCCTCTGCTTCATCCCTCACTGTCACTACGATCTTGAGTTGGGCTGTTTTGCCAATTGAAAGAGAGATCTGAGAGTCCATTTATGGTCTGTGCTTGGGTGAAAGCAGAGCAGGGATCCCCTGATTGCTCAGACATTCCCAGGCCCACTCAGATATCTGTGATGGGCTGGTTGGGGCCCTTTTATTCAGCATTTATTCAGGAATCCCCACTAGGTGCAGGTGCTTCTCTAGGACTTGACTGTGATCCCTGCACAGAGCAGAAAAGCACCCAGGCCTTCAGACTGGTCAGGAGTCAGACAGTGTTATTGGACAAAATGAGAGGTAGCATAGACAGGACATTTCACGTGATGCCCCCTGGCCTCCTCTACATATGGGTGCATTTTCTCCAGCTATGATGAAGCTGGCATAGCCAAGGATCAGTGAAACATATGAGTGAGCTTGGGGTGTTGCAGGAGGGCCTTCCTCTACACCAGAGCAGAAAGGGAACTGTGAGATGGAGGGACACTTGGATCCTCCTCCTATATAGCTCTGGTTCCTTTTAAGGGTGACGGTCTGAGAGTTTCTTCTGGAAAAAGGAAGGGGCCCAGGGAACATGTGGGTGTGGGTACTTTGGTAGAGCAGAGGGGAATTGATGACAGCTTTAGCCCTTAAGACAGTCATTCCTCATCACCAGGCCCTCTCATCTCTGTCTCTACCCCAATCCTGGGACCTAGACCAGAGTCTGTGGAAACCACCAAACTCAGCAATATGTTGGAACCTGGACACTTGGCGTTCAAAGGGTCTTCAGGAGACCCGGTGAGAGTATTGGGACCAGATATTCCAAACCCTGTGGGAGATTAGTGTCAGTAGAAGGAGACCCACTCATGGCATCTAGTTCAAGAGGCAGCACATAGGCACAGGAGGTAATGTTTGAAGTATTTGGAGGACCCTGGGAAGGCCTCGCTAGAGACAAAGTCCATTTGCTACCTCCTTGGTTGGATCTTCAGAGAGCAGTGGAGTGTGCGTTGAGGGTAATTAAGAGGCCAGGCACCACCCATGCCTGGGCACATGCATTTGAATTCAAGTGGCACGTGCACAAGGAGATAAAATACAGAGTGTGTCCAAATCCACCATGTAGGGTAGAAATGGTCCCACCATTCATCAATATCTCCCACACACTGAGGCTCTTGCCAGCCTGTTGTCCGTAACCAGGCCTGTCTCAGGCAGGATTGTCCGACCACAGGTGGCCAAGGAGTAGGACTGGTCTCTGACAGGAGTTGGATGCCCAAGGACCCAGGTTCCCACAGGTTTCCCTTAGATATTCGTTTGGGAGGGTGCCCTGTCCTCTGATTCCCCTTCGTAACTGTCTATCCCCAGAGCAACTCCTCCTTCTTTAACATATGTGTAGAAATATATTCTGAATGTTTTTACAGCCCCCAGAATTTCCCAGCCTGAAAGTGCTGCTTGCATACTTTAGAAAACAAATCTTAGGGCTCAATATGCCAGGCTAAGACCTGGAGCACTGTGCCCAGCATTTGCTCTCACAGCTGCAACACCTCAAGCCCACAGAGCCAGAAGCTGTGGGTGAGAGGGACTGGGGGTGACAGATGTGGTATTGAGGAGGGGACAGGTTGGGCCACACTGACCATCCTCCATAGAGTGCAGTCATGTGGAGAGCAGTAAATTGTCTCAGATCCCTCTCCCCTTGGTCTTCAGTCATGGATAATTCACAGGGATTGGTTCTTGGATGCAGGCAACATTGAGTGGTGGGAAAATATTCCTTTATTTAGAAAAGACATGGGAATTCAGTTATACTGATGATATTTTCTTTTCATGGAGCTACAGCACCAGGCCCAGAGCAACAGCCTGAACCACATCAGGAATTCGCCTTAGCTCCCACTGTGGAACCCACTGTATGTTCAGAGATAAAGGTGGCCCAAACCATCCCTGATGCTGGAGCTCACACGTTAAGAAGAGTGGTAACACCACCTGCCCTATTGGGGCCAGAGCAGGTGGTGGTCAAGACTCTAATTCACTCTCCTGAGATGGAAGAGCTACCAGCTCCTCTGCCTGACCCAGAGGTCCACCAGGGACTAGCCCTTGCTATTGACGTTCGTGAAGGACTTGAGCCAGCACTTATTGCAGTGTAGCAACCAGCCTCAGCACCCAAACAGCAGCTCATGCTGGCTGGATCCCCAAGGATGTTTTCCTCTCCACTGTCATTGGTATCTTTATAATTTTTGTGCTATGTATATTCCTGTATAGTGGCTTAATAGATTTTGTTCATTAAATAAAGTAGAATTTGAATTTACATAGAGTTGTACTTTGATCCTTTTCAATGGTATATGGAGGTGCCATTAAGTACTTTAAGAGTATTGCACAACCATTTACTTGAAGAACATTTCCGTCACAGAGAAAAATCTGACCTGCTTATCACTCACTGCTCCTTCCCTCACCCCAGTTCCAGCAACCATTGCTTTTCTCTCTGTCTTTGGTATTTTACTCTGTCTTAGATTTTCATGTGCCTGGAATCCTACAATATGGCCTTCTCTGTCTGGATACAGAACATAATAAAGATACAAAAATCTTTTTTTCAAAATTTTATTAAAAAATTTATTACATACGAATGTTTCTGAAACAACAATGATCATTGGAAGTCCCCAAATGAGCTACTTTCATTACCTGAAGTTGTGTTCCCTTTCATAAGGATACTTTGAAAGGCAGAAACCAGAGAAATGTCTGGGTCCATGAGATACCTTTAAATTCTTTCATTTTCCTGTATAGGCCACGTTTAAACTATTCTAGAGGGCATATTTTAAAAATACAAGAATTACATCTTAAATCTTCCCATTTTTAACTTAAAAAAGTCAGTTAATAAAGTAAATAGTTCTTCAGGTTTAGGCAGACTGTATTTATGTAGTAAAATAATATATGTAGTAAAATAATGATTTAATTATGAAGAAAAGAAGACACATTCCTTCTTCCATGAAATAATTATCTATAATTGGATGGTGTCCCATTTCTATGCTTTTCCATCTGGATTTAGTGTTTACTCATGCACATGCACGTGTGTGTGTGCATAAGACGGGGGGAGGGCAGCAGGGAGAGTTTTAGGGTTGGGCTTTTGTTCTATCTGATGTCCCTACAGTGGATAGGCACTGTCTCTACTGTCCCCTTGGACATTATCAGTGACAGCACTCAAAGCCCCATCTGTTGAACAAGTGAGCCATTTCCAATTATTTGACTCTCATCATTAAAGTAAGAAGTACTTCTGTGCCATAAATCTCTGTTCTTTATGTCTGATTCCTATAAACAGCATTTTTTTTGGAACACAGTTTAACCACATTTTTGGAGGACAGGGTCCATGCTTCTCTATCTATGCTCTTTTTATTCAGGGTAGCCTTCCTTGGGAAAGGAGAGACCTGGTGTCTATGGATGAGACCTGAAACTATGAGGACAAGACAGCAGGGAGTCCATTGGTAGTGGGTGTGACCATAGAGCAGGGAAGAGTTTTCTACCACCCCCTTCATGTGTCCACCCCCACAAGTATCTCTGCTCAGTGTCCTGGAACACACATCACCCAGGCCCTGACTGGTGATACGCTCCAGCCACTCCAGCCCCTTGTGCTCCATAACTCAGATTCTATCTTGAGCAACCACGCCCTGCTCCAGGCCAGCACAAGAGTGCAGACCAGGCCACTCCTATCAGGTTGATCCCTGTCTATCCTGGCTGGACCACATCCTCTCAGGGAAGAAAACCAAGGGTTTTGGCACTAGATATCGTTCATCTGTAGCCTTATGTTCCCCTAACCATGACCTGTACCCCTGCCCCAACCTTGGTATACCTCAAATTCAGCTCATGTTAGAGAGGAGACTGTGATTCCAGCTCAAGACACCATGTGAGAAGAAGGGGGAGATCCATCTCCTCCCACAGTTTTGGGTAAGGGGCGTCCACTTGATCTGAAGCTGCTGGTGAAGCCATGGTAGTAATCACTGTTTTCTCTGCCACACGATGGAGCTAACCAGGCCCAGAAGGTATGTCTTTAGAGAGAGGACATCTGGGGCTCTCCCTGCAAGCAGAGAGAGAAACACCAGTGAATGGGCACTCAGTGAGAAAGGAGAGTTCTGAGCACTAGGGGAAGGGCTGCTATGGGCTTGGGCACTGCACTATTGGTCAGGGGCACAGGCTGTGTCTAGGTTTGTAGGGAGTGGTCAGGTTCATCTTACCAACAGGTCCGTCAAACACCAAATTCACCTCCAGAAAATCCTTTCAACTCTGACCATCAAAAGGCTCTGGTATCCTGGCAGGCAAGGAAGCCTAAGATGCTATGTACCAATGATTATACGATAGGGTGAGACAGGAGACAGTCATGATGGAAGTGAGGGCAGCTCATTTACCTGCTTTGGTTGGAAAGATCTCCATCACAAGACACCCATCAATTGCTCCAAGAACAGATGACAATTTAGGAAGCTCCAGACTGACAGTCTTCACACTGAGTATTTCCATTTACAGGACACAAGCTCTGGGTGAGATACTGACCTGGGGCTGGCCTGGGTCTGATGGATGAGGACCAGTGTTGTGGGATCCCAGCTGAGGGACAAGTAACCCATACTGGAGGAGATGAAGGCTTTCTGGAGACAATTGAGTCAGGGGGAGCCTGGCTTGAGGGACAGAAGGGACAGAGTAAGGCAGAGGCCAGAGCCTATGGCAGCAGTGGGCTCACAGTGAGTTATTCTAAGCAGGTAGAGCTACAGATGACTACGTGTCCTTTGAGAACATAAATCATGTCAGTCAATCTCTATAACAATTCAATGAGGAAGGTAGAAATTCTGTCTCTGATTGACGAATAAGGAAACCAAAGCTTTAAGAAACTGCCCCTTTCCATACTCCACAGTGAGGCAGAGGCAGGATTAGACCAGGCCTTGTCTACCCTTGTTGACCCCACCTGACAAGAAGGCTGAATTCCGGATGCTTCAGAAGGGACTTCTCAGCTCTGAGGTTACATGAACCTTTGTGCCTGGTACCCAGGGAGAAACGTCCTCCTGCCCAGACAAAGGCTGGCTGGAACTGGGAGAGTCCTCAATGCCAAGACCTGACATTGTCAGAAAACAGACCCTGGCCAAGCCCCAATTGTGGAGGCTGAGAAAAATTAAGGCCATCCCACCTCAGGTTTAGCCTTTGCATAAGTACAGCCATCTTAGCTCCGGCAGATATCTCAGACCCCTGTTACCAAGGGCTGAACTTTCCCCTGCTTTACATCAGTTCAAAGGACCCCAACCCTACTTTAATAACAAGAACCCCACCCTGCTTTGATTCCAGAGACCCCCACCCTGCTTTAGTAACAGGAAGCCCCAACCTGCTTTAGTTCCAGAGACCCAAACCCTGCTTTAGTAACAGGAAGTTCCACCCGGCTTTGGTTCCACAAACCCCCACCCTGCTTTAGTAACAGGAACTCATAAATGCCCCTGCCTTAACTAAGTTGGAGGTCCAAGTCCGTACTCCACTGTGTCGGGTATACATGGGACCAAGCTTAAGCTTGTCGAATAAACCCTCATGTGATTGCATTGGTGTTGGCTTCTTGGTGGTCTCTCGGATGCAATCTCTTGGGTATAACAGCCATTATGGACACAAACTCTGCCTGAGCCAATGTCTGATACTCGCCCTTACTTCAGATGCTAGAGGTCTTTATTCAGTCTCTGCAGCGTGGGCCTGCCATGCCCTCGGCCTGAAGCCTAACCCTAACTTGTGTTTTCAGACTTCTCTCCTCATACTCCTGGCCCAGAAGCCCTCCAGATTGGGAATTCTGGAGCCACAATGTAGGACACTGTCTGCGCACCAGAATAAAAAAGTGCCCTATGAGGCTGCCCATAAACCCCATATGAGGATCAAACTGCATGGCCCTTGACCGCACCCCAATTTCCAAGGCTGCCCTTTGCACTAATGTTCTGTCTGACAAAGCCTGAGCCAAGCCTCCAGACAGCTGGCTGCATATCCAGCAGATTGGAAGCTCCATGGCCCTAGGCCTTTATCTATTCCCAACCAGGGTTTTCAGGCACCTGTCCCTAGACCTTATCTCAAATCCCTGCACCTGGGGGAACTGATGCACAGAACAGAACTCCTCCTTCCCCATGGCAAGCAACCTTGCTGGGGGGGATGCTGATGGGTGTCAAAGTCAAAATCTCAAAGTAGGATAAAGCTGAATGGCCCATGAGGCCACACCCATGCTTAAGGGCCACCTTGGGCACAAACATGCATTGTGAGGGGCACCTGGGTGGCTCAATGGGTTGAAGCCTCTGCCTTCGGCTCCAGTCAGGATCCCAGGGTCCTGGGATCGAGCCCCGCGTGGGGCTCTCTGCTCAGCGGGGAGCCTGCTTCCCTTCCTCTCTCTCTGCCTACCTGTGATCTCTGTCTGTCAAATGAATAAATAAAATCTTTAAAAAAAACCCCATGCATTGTGACCCTCAGCCTGAGCCCCGTTTTCAAATGACGCCTCTCCGTAGCTGGAACAAGAGCTTGCATATCAGGATTGCCATGCCCCTGGGCCCCAATTAAAATGAAATATTGGGGTGTACTGTCACGCATACATGGGGCTCTGCTCTGGAATCCCTCTTTTGGAGGGACCCCTGAGACAGAAAACAGGACTCCCCCGTTAACACAAAATGATCCCAGATGACTGGGAGCCCAGCCAAATCCCCAGAGAGGGAGAATTGTCCACGACCCGTGAGGCACACTCTACATTCCTTGGCCACCCTTGACATAAAATCCAGAGACAAAAGCCTGAGCTACCGCCTCACACACACCATTATTTCATATCCCAAGGAGCTCCCTCACGTTCTGTAGATCGGGCCTGCCATACCCTCGGCCCGAGGCCTAAACCGAGTTTGTGTTTTCAGAATTCTGTCCCCACAGTTCTGGCCCACACACCTGCCAGACTGGGGCATCTGGCGCCACACAAAGGACTGTGACTGCCCTCTCAAAGGAAACTGTACACATTCCATTGGCCAAAAACCCTACAGATTAAGAGAAAACTACAAGGCCCTTGAGACCATCCTAATTGCGTAGTCCACCCTGGACAATAAGGCATTTCTGACACAACTGGAGCAACTACCTTCACTCAGGCATGCAGACACGTGTCCCCAGAGACAGAAGATTGAACCGGACATGCCCCTAGGCCCTAATATAAACCCTTGCTGAGGTTTGCTGGCATCTCTCCCCAGAGGCCTGCTGTGGAATACCAACATATGGGGCTTACTGAGGTAGAAAACAGAACACAGAACACCTCTCATCTCCACATGGGAATCTTGCTATTGGGAGCTGTGCAAAATCCTCCAGGTAAGAGAATCCTACATGGGCCCCTGAGCCACCACCACATTCTAGGGGCTCCATGGACACCAACCCGCATTATGACCCATCAGCATGAGAGTCCATTTCAACTCAGCTCCCTAGGTAGCTAGCCCCAGAACCAGCAGTTTGAATCTGCCTTGCCCCTAGGATCCAATGGGAGTGCAATGTCGAGTTTCCAGGCATCCATACTTAGAGCCGTACTCTCGAATCTTTCTGTATGGGGCAGCCTTGAGCCATCCAATAGGATTCGCCTCTCCCTCAGAAGGAAACCTTGCTGTTTGGAGCAGCTAACAAGCCCCAGAGTGGGAACACCTCCATGGCATCATGAGGCCACCCTTACATTCAGGAGTCAATATGGTCGCCAACTCCAGCCTCAGCCAATGTCTGATACTCGCCCTTATTTCTGATGCTGGAGATCTCGATTCTGCCTCTGCAGACTGGGCCTGCCAGGCCCTTGGCCCGAAACCTAATGCTAGCTTGTGTTTTCAGACTTCCGTCCTCACACTCCTGGCTCAGAAGCCCTTAACATCGACGAATCTGGAGCCACAATGCAGCACTCTGCCTGCGCACCAGAAGAAACAAGTGCCCTATGGGGCTGCCCAGAAACCCCAAATTAGAATCAACCTACATGGCCCTCAACCACACCCCAATTTCCTAGGCCACCATGTGCACTAATTGTGTTTTCATGATTCTGTCCCAGAGGCCTCCTCGGCAAACCTCCAACCTGGACCTCCAGAGCCACACCACAGGACTGTACGTCCCCCGTGAAGGAAAAATTGTGCCCTTTGCACTTGCCAAAACCTCCATATTAGAAAAAACCTGCAAGGACCCCGAGGCCACCCCAATTTAATTGGTCTCTCAGGAATAAAATGCTCTGTCTGACACACACTGATCACCTACATCCAGTCAGAATCACAGATAGGTGGCCCAAGTGACATGAGATTGATCCTAACATGTCCCTAGGCCCTTATCTGAGCCCTAGCTTAGGTTTTCTGGCATCTATTCCAAGAGACCTGTTCTCAAATACCAACATATGGGGGGTTCCTGAGGCACACAACAGAACACATCCTGACCCCAGAAGGGTACTTTGCCATTTGAAGCTGTGTAAAACTCTCAGCATAAGAGAATCCTGCATGGCCCCTGAGCCACCACCACATCACAAGGTCTCCCTGGACACAAACCAGCATTGTGACTCATCAGCATGAGACTCTATTTCAACCTAACCCATCAGGTATATCATCCATGAGCCAGCAGATTGAACCTACCTTGTCGCTAGGAGCCAATATGAATGCGAGGTGGGGTGTCCAGGCATACATCCTTAGAACCCTCTCTCGAGTCTTTCCGTATGGGACATCCTGGAGCCATCCAACAGGACTCGACTGTCCCACAGAAGGAAAACCTTGCAGTTTGGAGCAGCTCACAACCCCCAGCGTGGGAAACCTCCAAGGCCACGCCCACTCTTGAGGGCTGCCTTAGGCAGAGATATGGGTTGTAACCACTGTCCTCAGCTTTTTATTTTCTTTTTTTTCAAATAAGGCACTTCTGTAGCAGGACCAAGAGCCCACATATCAGGCTTGCCATGCCCCTAGGCCCAAATCCTAACCCAAGGTGGATTATGCAGGCAACTGTACCCAGAGCCCAGCTCTGGGATCCCTGTTTCTGGGGGACACCTGAGTGAGAAAACAGGACTCCTCCATTCCCCCCAAATGACACCAAACTATTGGGAGCTGGGAAAATTCCCCATAGAGGGAGGATCTTCCAAGGCCCCATGAGGCCACCCCTACATTCCACGGCCATCATAGACACAAAATCGAGAGACAAAGGCCTCAGCTACCACCTCACACTCGCCCAAATTTCAGATCCTGAGGAGCTTCCTCTGGGTCCGCAGATGGGGCCTGCCATACTATCTGCCCTAATCCTAACCCTCGTCGGTGTTTTTAGATTTCTGTCTCCAGAGTCCTGCCCCACAAACCCTCCAACCTGGGTATTCCATAGCCACACCACAGGAGTGTGCCTGCCCTCCAGAAGGAAGCTGTGCCCCTTAGAGCTTCAGGAAAAGTCAAGACTAGGGCAAACCTGCAAGGCCCCTGAGACTATCCCAATATCATAGGTCGCCCAGGATAAAATTCACAGTCTGAAATACCCTCGGCAACTACCTCCTGTCAGACACCCAGGTCAATGGCCCCAGAGACAGAAGATTGAGCCTGACAGGCCACTAGGCTCTAACCTAACCCAGGCTTAGGTTGTGGGCATCTGTCCACAGAGGCCTGGTCTCAAATTACCAACATTTGGGGGATACCTGAATCACAGAAACAAAATTTCCTGTCCTCAAAAGGAAACCTTGTTATTTTGAGCAGTGTCAAACCCTCAGGGTAGTAGAATCCTGCATGGCCCCTGAGGCCACCACTACATTTGAAAGTAGTTCTGGACACAAACCTGTATTGTGACCCTCAGCATGAGACTCCTTTTAAACTCAGCCCCCTGGGTAGCTCACCCCAGAGCCAGGAAATTGAACAAGCCATGTCCCTCAGCTACGATATGTACACTAGGTGCTTTGTTTAGGCATCCATATATAGAGCCTGCTCTCAAATAGGTCCATATGGGGGACCCTTGAACCATCAATCGGCACTCCCACTGTCCCAAAGAAGAAAATCTTGCTGTTTGGAGCAGTGCCCAACCCCCAGATTGGGAAAACCACCAAGGCCTCATGAGGCCACCCCTCCATTAGGCGGTCCTCATGGACACAAACTCCACCCTGAGTGGACATCAGACACTAGCCCTTATTTCTGATGCCGGTGATCTGGTCTCAAGCTCTAAAGATCGGGGCTGCCATGCCCTAGGCCCTAACACAAACCCTAGCATATGGTTTCATTTTTCCATCTCCAGAGCCCTGGTGAACAAGCCCTCCAGTTTGGGAATTCTGTAGCCACAATGCAGCACTCTGGCTGCCTTTCAGAAGGCATAAGTGGCCATTGGGACTGCACAAAAACACCAAAGGAGGATCAACCTGCATGGCCCTCAAGGGAAAACCAATTTCATAAACCGCACTGAGCACTAATATTCTGTTTGCCAAAGCCTGGGCCCTGACTCTTGTCAGCCACCCAGGTAGATATCACTCTATCGAGCAGAACAGACCTGCCATGTCCCTAGGCCATCATCTCTACCTAACTTAGGCCCCAATCCTAACCAACGTTGGTGTTTTCTGGTTGCCTGTTCCTGGGGCTGTGCTCTGGAATCCCTCCTTTGGAGGGGCCCCTGAGACAGAAAACAAGACTCCTTCCACCCCACACATTGGCCCCAGATGCTTGGGAGATGAGCCAAATCTGCAGAGAGGGAGAATCATCCATGGCCCATAACCCCCCCGATATTCTTCGGCCATCCTTGACACAAAGTCTAGAGACAAAATCCTGAGCCACCGCCTCACATTCGCCCTTATTTCATATCTTGAGGAGCTCCCCTCATGCTCTGTACACTGGGCCTGCCATACCCTCGGTCTGAAACCTAAGCCGAGTTTGTGTTTCTAGAATTCTGTCCCCACAGCCCTAGTCCACACACCCTCCAGCCTAGGGGTCTCTGGAGCCACAAGGCAGGACTGTGTCTGCCCTCTCGAAGAAAACTGGGCATCCCATTGGCCACAAGCCTACAGATTCAGAGAAACCTACAAGGCCCCTAATTCAATCCCAATTGCATAGGCCACCCTGGACATAAAGGCATTTCTGACACAACCTGAGCAACTGCCTCCACTCAGAATGCGGACAGATGTCCTCAGAGACAGAAGATTGAACCAGACAGACCCCTAGCCCCTAATCTGAAACCTAGCATAGGTTTCCAAGCATCTATCCTCAGAGGCCTGGTCTCGAAAACCAGCATATGGGGATTTCCTGAGGCACCAAACAGAACACCTCTCGGCTCCACATGGGAACTTTGCTATTCAGAGCAGTGTAAAACCCTCTGGATAGGAGAATACTGCAGGGCCCCTGAGCCACCATCACATTCCAGGGTCTCCTTGGACACAAACCCACCTTATGACCCATTAGCATGAGAGTAACTTTCAATTCAGCCCCATGGGAACCTCGGCCCAGAGCCAGCAGATCAAATCTGCCTTGTCCCTAGGAGCCAGTGAGAATGCGAGGTGGGGTTTCCAGGCATCCATCCTTAGATCCGTACTCTCCAATCTTTCTGTATAGGGCCACATTGAACCATCCATCCTTGAGATATCCAGCAATACTCGCTTGTCCCACAGAAGTACCTTGCGGTTTGGAGCATCTCACAACCCCCAGAGTGGGAAAAACTCCATGGCCTCATGAGCCCACCCACTTAGTGAAGGGGCCATCAGGGACAAAAAAATTCAGTGTGAGCCAACGTCTGATACTCGCCCTTAATACAGATGCAGGAGATCACGATTCAGTTTCTGCAGAGTGGTGCTGCCATGGCCTCGGCCTGAAACCTAACCCTATCTTGATTTTTCAAACTTCCGTCCTCACACTCCTGGCCCAAAAGCCTCCAGATTGGGGATTCTAGAACCACAATGCAGCACTCTCCCTGCCCACCAGAAGAAAAAAGTGCCCTATGGGACTGCCCATAAACCCCAAATGAGTATCAACTTGTAGGGCCCTCGACCACACCCCAATTTCCAAGGCCACCCTGTGCACTAACGCTTTGTCTCACACAGCCTGAGCCCAGACCTCCCATCAGACACACAGATAGCTGGCTGCATATGGAGCACATCAGACCGCCGTGGCCCCAGGTGGTCCTCTCTTCCCAACCTGGATTTCCAGGCATCGGAACCATGACCTTATCTCAAATCCCGGCAGACGGGGAAACCTGATGCATAAAACAGAACTCCTCCTTCTCCATGGCAAGAAACCTTGCTGTTGGGATGCTGATGGGTGTCAATGTCAAAGGCTCAGAGTAGGAGAAACCTGAATGGCCCATGATTCCATGCCCATGTTTGAGGGCCGTCTTGGGCACAAACACGCACTGGGACCCTCAGCGTGAGCCCCGTTTTCAAAGAAGTCCTCTCAGTGGCTGGAACAAAGGCTCGCATATTGGGTTTGCCATGCCCGTAGGCCCCAATCCTAATCAAATTTCTGGTTTTCCAGTCGCCTGTACCCAGGGATCTGCACTGGAATCCCTCTTTTGGAGGAACACCTGAGAGAGAAAAAAGGACTCCTCCCTTCCCACAGAATGACCCCATACTCTTGGGAGCTAGGCCAAATCCACAGAAAGGGAGAATCGTCCGTGGCCCATGAGGCCAACCATATATTCAACGGCCATCCTTGACACAAAATCCAGAGATAAAAGCCTGAGCTACCGTCTCACACTCGCCGTAATTTCATATCTCTAGGAGAACGTCTCTCGGTCTGTATAACTGTCTGCCATACCCTCGGCCCCAAACCTAAGGCAAGTTTGTGTCAACTCAGCCCCCTTGGTACTTTGTCCCAGAGCCACCGGATCAAACATGCCCTGTTCCTTGGCTGCAATGATAACCTGAGGTGGGCTTCCCAGTATCCGTCTGTAGAGCTCTGCTACCCAATATTTCCCTAAGGGTTAGCATGGAGCCATCAAACAGGACTCCCCCTGTCCTGCACATGGAAACTGCTGTTTTGAGCAGCTCACAAGCCCCAGCATGAGAAAACCTCTATGGCCTCCTAACACTGACCTCCATGAGCCTGGCATCAGAGACAAAAATTCCAGCGTGAGCAGACGTCTGACACTCACCCTACCTCAGGTTCCGGAGATCTCGAATCAGCCACTGCACATTGGAACTGCCATGCCCTCGGCCCTGAACCTAACCCTAGCTTATATTTTCAGACATCCATCCTCACACCCCTGGCCTGCAAGCCCTCCAGATTGGTAATTCTGGAGCCACAAGGCAGCATTCTCGTTGCTCACCAGAGAGAAGTGCCCTATGGGTCTGCCCAGAAACCCCACATGAGGATCAACCTGCCTTGCCCACAAGGGCACCCCAAGGTCCTAGGCCACCCTAACACTAATGTTCGGCCTGACACAGTCTGAGCCTCAACCTCAATGTAAGCTATTGAGATAGCTGGCCACATTTCCAGCAGAAGGGATCTGATATGCCCCATGGCCGTCTTCTCCAGCCAACCTGGGTTTTCAGGCCTCTGAACCTGGACATTATCTCAAATCCCTGCATATGGGGAAGCCTGGTGCACAAATCAGAACTCCTCCTTCCCCATGGCAAGAAACCGTGCTGTTGGAATGGTGTCAAAACTTAACTGTAGGAGAAACCTGCATGGCCCATGAGGCCAAGCCCATGCTTGAGGGCTGCCTTGGGCACTAACATGCGTTGGGACCCTCAGAATGACCCCCGTTTTCAAATAAAGCCTCTAAGTGGCTGGACCAAGACCCTGCATATTGGACTTACCATGCCCCTAGGTCCCAATTCAAGCCAAAAGTAGGGTTTTCCAGTAGCCCATATCCAGGGCTCTGCTCTGGAATCCCTCTTTTGGAGGGATACCTGAGACAGAAACAGGACTCCTCCGTTCCCAAAGAATGTCCCCAAACTCTTGGGAGCTGGGCCAAATCCCCAGAGAGGGAGAACATCTATGGCCCATGAGGCCACCCCTATATTCCATGGCCATCCTTCACACAAAAATCCAGAGACAAAAGCCTGAGCTACCGCCTCACACTCGCCCTTATTTCATATCCTGAGGAACTCCCCTCACGGTCTGTAGATCGGGCCTTCCATACCCTCGGCCCAAAACCTAAGCTGAGTTTGTGTTTCTAGATTTCTGTTCCCAAAGCCCTGTCCCACACACCCTCCAGGCTGGGGTGTCTGGAGCCACACTCAGGACTGTGACTGCCCTCTCGAAGGAAACTCTGCCCATCCTATTGGCCACAAACCCACAGATTCAGAGACACCTTACAAGGCCCCCGAGGCCATCCCAATTGCGTAGTTCACCCTGGACAATAAGGTATTTCTGACACAACCTGAGCAACTACCTCCACTCAGACACGCAGACAGATGTCCCCAGAGAAAGAAGATTGAACCAGACATGCCCCTAGGCCATAATCTGAACCCTAGCTTAGGTTTGCAGGCATCTATCCCCAGAGGCCTACTTTTGAATACCAGCAAATGAGGTTTACTGAGACACAAAACATAACACATCTCATCTCCATATAGGAACCTTGCTAATGGGAGCTGTGTAAAACCCTCCGAGTAGGGGTTCCTGGGTGGCTCAGTGGGTTAAATCCTCTGCCTTCAGCTCAGGACATGATCCCAGGGTCCTGGCATTGAGCCCCGTATCAGGCTCTCTGCTCATCAGGGAGCCTGCTTCCTCCTCTTTCTCTCTGCCTGTCTCTCTGCCTACTTGTGATCTCTGTCTGTCAAATAAATGAGTAAAATCTTAAAAAAAAAAAAAAAACAACCCTCCAAGTAGGAGAATCCTACATGGGCCCCTGAGCCACCACCACATTCTAGGGTCTCCATGGACACCAACTTGCATATTGACCCATCAGCATGAGAGTCCATTTCAACTCAGCTCCCTAGGCAGCTAGCCCCAGAGCCAGCAGATCGAATCTGCATTTTCCCTAGAATCCAGTAGGAATTCGAGGTGGTGTTCCCAGGCATCTGTCCTTTGAGCCATTCTCTCCAATCTTTCTGTATGGGGCAGCCTTGAGCCATCCAAAAGAACTCGCCTGTCCCACAGAAGGAAACCTTGCTGTTTGGAGCAGCTCACAACCCCCAGAGTGGAAAATCCTCCATGAACTCATGAGGCCACCCTTCCATTCAGGAGCCATCATGGTCGCAAACTCCAGCCTGAGCCAACCTCTGAAACTCGTCCTTACTTCAAATGCTGGAGATCACAATTCAGCCTCTGCAGAGTGGGCCTGCTGTGCCTTCCACAGGAAACCTAAGCCTAGCTTGTGTTTACAGACTTCAGTCCTCACTGTCCTGGCCCAGAAGCCCTTCACATTGGGAATTCTGGAGTGCCAACACAGCACTGTGCCTTGTGCAACTGAAGAAAAAAGTGCCCCATGGGGCTGTCCAGAAACCCCAGAAGTGGACAAAACTTCACAGCCCATGATCACTCCCCAATTTCCTAGGCCGCCCTGTGCACTAATGCTCTGTTTGAATCAGCCTGAGCCCAGACATCTCGTCATAAACCCAGACAGCTGGCCGCATATGCAGCAGATAGGACTTGCTATGGACCTCTGCCATCATCTCTTCCCAATCTGGGTTTTCAGGGATCTGTCCCAAGAACTTCTCTCAAAGCGCTGTATATGGGGGAACCTGATGCACAAAACAGAAACCCTCCTTCCCCATGGCAAGAAAACTTGCTGTTGGGATGGGGGTCAAAGACAAACCCTCAGAGTAAGAGAAACCTGCATGGCCCATGAAGCCATGCCCATGCTTGAAGGCCGCCTTGGGCACAAACACATATTGTGACCCCCAGCCTGAGCCCGGTTTTCAAATGAGACCTCTCGGTAGATGGACCAAGAGCCCACATATTAGGCTTGCAATGCCCCTAGGACCCAATATGAACCAAAGATGGGATATTCCTGTCATCCTTACCTGGGGATCTGCTCTGGAATCCCTCTGTTGGAAGGAGCCATGAGGCAGACAACAGGACTCCTCCCTTCCCACACAATGACACAAAACGATTGGGAGCCGGGCCAAATCCCCAGAGAGGGAGACTCGCCCATGGCCCATGAGGCCACCTTTACATTCTTCAGCCATACTTGACACAAAAATCCAGAGACAAAAGCCTGAGCTACCGCCTCATACTCGCCCTTTCTTCATATCCAGATGAGCTCCCCTCACGGTCTGTAGATCAGGCCTGCCATACCTTCAGCCCGAATCCTCACCCGAGTTTTTTTTTTTTTTTTCAGATTTCTGTCCCCACAGCCCTGGCCCACACACCCACCAGGCTGTGGCCTATGGAGCCACACTGCAGGACTCTGCCTGGCCTCTCCAAGGAAACTGTGCCCATTCCATTGGCCACAACCTTACATACTAGGAGAACCCTACAAGGCTTAGGTGAAAACGTGGCTCAGGCTAAGTGAGGGTCACAATGCGAGTTTTTGCTCAGGGCGGCCTTCAACAGTGGGCGGGTCTCATGGGCCATGCAAGTTTTTCTTACTCTGAGGGTTTTACGCACATCCCAAGAGCCTTGAGCCACAGAACACAACACCTCCTGTCCCCAGAAGGAAACTTTGCTGTTTGGAGCTGCGTCTAAACCCCAGGTAGCGAAATTCCATCGAAGGAGGCCATGGAAGATTCTCCCCTTTGGGGGTTTTGCACAGCTCCAAATAGCATGCTGTGGTGATCCATGGATCAGTGGATCCATGATCCATTTTGTGGATCATGTTCCCCGATATGCAGGGATTTGTGCCCAGGCCTCTGGGAACAGAGGCCTATAAACCCAGATTGGGTAGAGATGATGGCCTAGGGACATGGCAGGTATGATCTGTTGGATAGAGAGACAGCTACATGAGTCAGGGCTTAGCTGTGGCAGACATATCTTAGTGCACCAGTGGCCTATGAAATTTCTTTGCCTTCACGGGCTGTGCAGGTTGATCCTCTTTTGGGGCTTTTGTGCCGTCGCAGAGGCCATGTTTTCCTTCTGAAAGGCAGGCAGTTTGCTGTGTTGTGACTCCAGAATTCCCAATCTGGAGGGCTTGTGGGCCAGGACTCTCCAGACAGAATACTGAAAACAAGATAGGGTTAGGGTTAGGGCCTGGGTTATGGGAGACCCAATTTGCAGAGGCTGAATCTGAGGTAAGGGCTAGTGTCAGACGTTCACACAGGCTGGAGTTTGTGTCCATGATGGCATCCTAAGGGAGGGGTGGCCTCAAGAGCCCATGGAGGTATTCCCTCTCTGGGTGTTGTGAGCTGCTCCAAACAGCAAGATTATCTTCTGTGAGACAGGGGGAGTCCTGTTTGATGGTTCCAGTGTCCCCCATATGGAATGATTTGATAGCAGAACTCTACGCATGGATGCCTGGAAATCCCACCCCATGTTACTATTGCAACCTAGGGGTATGGCAGGTTCTATTAGCTGCCTCTGGGGTGAACTACCCAGGGGGCTGAGTTGAAATAGAGTCTCATGCTTATGGGTCACAATGCGGGTTTTTGTCCCGGAAGACCTTGGATTTTGGCCGTGGCTCAGGGACCATGCAGGTTTCCCTCCCCTGAGTCTTTGACACAGCTCCATATAGCAAGCTTCCCTTCTGGGACAGGAGGTTTTCTGTTTTGTGTCACAGGGACCCCGTTGTGTTGGTATTTAGACCGGGTCTCTGGGGAGAGATGCATGAAAACCAATGCTAGGGTTCAGATTAGGTACTAGGGGCATGTTAGTTTTAATCTCCAGTCTCTAGGCCATCTACCTGGGTGTCTGCCTGGATGTAGGTGCTTAGGGTATGTCAGAGTGTGCCTTTTTTCCAGGTCGCCCTAAGAATTGAGGTGGCCTCGAGGGCCTTGCAGTTTTCTCCTAATCTGTAGGGTTTTGGCAACTCTAAAGATCATAGTTTCCTTCAGGAGGGCAGGCCTGCGGTGTGGCTCCAGAGGCACCAGCCTGGAGGGTTTGTGGGCCAGGGCTCTGGGGACAGAAGTCGGAAAACACAAACTCAGTTTAGGTATAAGGCCGAGGGTAAGACATGCCCGATCTGCAGACCCTGAGGGGAGCTCCTCAGAATCTGAAATTAGGGCGAGTGTGAGGCAGTAGCTCTGGCTTTTGTCTCTGGATTTTGTGTCTAGGGTGGCCGCAGAATGTAGGTGTGACCTCATGGGGCCATGGAAGATTCTCCTTCTGTGGGGTTTTGCCTGGCTCCCAATAGTTTGGTATCATGCTTCGGGAAGGGAGGAGTTCTGTTTTTCGTCTCAGGAGTTCCCCAAAAAGAGATTCCAGACAAGGCTCTGGGTAAGTGCTTCTGGAAAACTTCCCCTTTAGTTAGGATTTGGCCCTAGGGGAATGGCAAGCCTGAATTGCGGACTCCTAGTCCAGCTTCTGTTGGGCGTTATATGAAAACATAGCTCAGCCTGAGGATCTCAATGCATGTTTGTGCCCAAGGCCACCCTCAAGAATGGGCGTGGTCTCATGGGCCACTCAGGTTCCTCCTATTCTGAGAGTTTTACCCCCACCCCAAAGGCAAGGATTCCTCTCATGGGAAAGGAGGAGTACTGTTTTGTGCATCAGGTTCCCCCATATTCAGGGATTTGAGATAAGGTCTGGGGACAGATGCCTGCAAACCCAGTTTGGGTAGAGATGATTGCCTAGGGCCATGGCATGTCAGATCTGCTTGGATATTTTGCTAGCTATCTGAGAGGCTGACAGGAGGTCTGGGTCATGGCCCTAGAAAATTCCATGGCCCCATGAGACCACCCACACATTCGGCGGAGCAAATGGACACAAACTGCAGCCTAAGCGACCTCCTGACTGTTACCTTAACCTAAGATCCCCGGGATTTTGCCTCAGCATCTGTAGATTGGGCCTGCCATGACCTAGGCCCTAACTCTAACCTTGGCATAGGTTTTCAGTCTTCTGTTCCAAATGTCCTGGCCTACAAGCTCTCCAGATAGAGAACTGAGTAACCACACCATGGGGACTCTGCCTAACTACAGAAGGAAACCATTCTCAATGGAGCTTCACAAAACCCCAAAATTAGGAGAAACATTCACAACCAATGAGGCCACACCCATTGATGGAACCTGACCTTGGACACTAATTCACATTCTATCTCTCAGCCTGAGCAGCGACCTCCAGTCAGCCACCCACTTAGCTCGCCCTAGAGTCGGCAGATTGGCCATGCCATGCCCCTATTCCCTAATTGAAACCCTAGGTTGGGTTTTTCGGCATCCATACACAGAGTCCTGTTCTAGAATCCCTCCATATGGGGACATATGTGCCATAAAAGAGGACTCCACATCTCGCCCAGAAAGAAATCATACTATTTGGCGCTCCACAAATCCCCCAGAGGAGAAACCTCCATGGCCCCAGGAGGCCACATGCACATTCAGCAGCCCTAGTGGGCACAAATTCTAGTCTGGTTTGAGCGAATGCCTGACACTCGCCCTAACTTCATATTCTGGGGAGATCGCCTCAGAATCTGCAGATTGGGGATCGGGGATCCATCCAAACCGTACACTGAATTGGGTTTTCAGATTTCCATCCCTTGAGTCCTGGAATGCAATCCCTCCAGATTGGGGTCTCCCGAGCCACTACGCAGGACTTGCCCTGCCCTGCAGAAGAAATTGTGCCCTATGGAGTGCAAAAAAACCCATATATCAGGGCAAACGTGCATGCCTCACAATGCCACCCACTTTCGTTCTCCACCCTGGACACAAATACACAGTCTGAAACAACCTGAGTCCCATCCTCCAATCAGCCAATGGGACAGCTGGCACCAAAGCCAAAATATTGGACCTGCCATGCCCCTCAGCTTGAATTCTAACCCTGTTTGGGGTTTCAGACATCCATACCCAGAGCTCTCTCCTTGAATACCTCTACACAGGGGACCCCTCAACTACAAAACAGAAATCTTCCTGGTTGCCGGAAGGAAAACTTGCTTTTGCATCTATGTAAGCTCTCAAGATTAGAAGAAACCTATGTTGCCCCTGAGGCCACACGCCCACCTTGCCAGTGGCTCTGAACACAATCACCCATTATGACCCTTAGCCTGAGCCACATTTTCAACAGAGCCATATGGGTAGCTCATCCCAGATCCAGGATATAAGGCCTGCCATGCCACTTGTTCTTAAGCCTAAACATAGGTTGGGTTTTCAGGCATCTATTCCCAGAGCCCTGCTCTCAAGTCCCTCCATATGGGGAACCACTGAGCCATAATCATGGCTCATATCACCCAGAAGCACATATCACCCAGAATACACGAAACTATTGGGAACTGTGCAAAACGCCAGAGAAGAAGCAAACTCCATGGCCCCATGAGGCCACCCACACACTCAGTGGGTCTCGTGGACAAAAAATCCAGCTGGGGCGACCCCTGACACTCACCTTAACATGAGACCCCCAGGAGCTCGCCCAGCATCTGAAGATTAGGCCTGCCATGTCCTAAGCATTAACCCTAACCCTAGCTTCGGTTTTCAGACTTCGGTTCCAAGAGCCCTAGCTCAGAAGCACTCCCGAGAGAGAACTCCAGAACCACACCATGAGAATCTGCCTACACTCCAAGAGGACACTGTGGACAATGGAGCTGCACAAAACCCCAAGATTAGTAGAAACATGCAGGTCAATGAGGCCACCCCCATTTATGGAACCCGACACTGGACCCTAATGCACATTCTGTCCCACAGCATTAACCACATCCTCCAGTCAACCACCTATGTAGCTTGCCCCAGAGTCAGCAGATCGGACATGCCATGCCCATTGTCCCTAATGCTAACCCTAGGGTGCATTCTCAGGCATCCATACCCAGAGCCCTGCTCTCGATCTCTCCATATGGGGAATGCTGGGCTATACAACAGGATTACACCTCTCACCGAGAATGAAAACATACTATTTGGACCTGTACAAATCCCCCAACAGAAGATATCTCCATGACCCCAGGAGGACACCCACACATTCTGCAGCTCTAGTGGAAACAAATTCTATTTTGGTCTGAGCGAATGCCTGACACTCGCCCTACCCTCAGAAACTGGAAAGCTCACCTCAGGATCTGCAGATAGATGATCCATGCCCTACACCCTAACCATAAACTGAGCTTGGGTTGTCTGAATTCCATCCCTTCAATCCTGCAACGCAAGCCTTCCAGGTTGGGACTCTGGAGCCAGTCCATAGGAGTCTGCCTGCCCTCCAAAAGTAAACCGTGCCCTATGAAGCTGCCTAAATCAGGGCAAACTGGCAAGGCTCCCAATGCCACCCACCTTCGTTCTCCACCCTGGACACTAATACCCAGTCTGACACAACCTGAGTTCTGTCCTTCAATCAGCCACCATGAAGGCTGGCTCCAGAGCCAGCAGATTGGAACTTCTATGCCTCTTGGCCCAAATCCTAACCCTAGGTTGGGGTTTCAGGCATCCAAACACAGAGCCCTCCACTTGAATCCCTCCACAAGGGGGATGCCTGAGCTATACAACAGGACCCCACCTCTCACTAAGAATGAAATCATACTATTTGGAGTTGTGCAAATCCCCAAGAAGGACATTCCTCCATGACCCAAGGAGGACACGCACACATTCTGCAGCCTTAGTTGACACAAATTCTAGTCTGTTCTGCACGAATACCTGACACTCGCCCTAACTTCAGAAACTGGAGAGCTCGCCTCAGCATCTGCAGATAGGGGATCCACGCCCTACAACCTAACCAGAAACTGAGCTTGGGATTACAGAATTCCATCCCTTGAATCCAGGAATGCAAGGACTCCAGAGCCAGCCCACAGGACTCTCCTTGCCCCCCAGAAGGAAATAATGCCCTATGGAGCTGCACAAAACCCCTCTATTAGGGCAAATGTGCATGGCCCCGATGCCAACCCACATTCGTTCTCCACCCTGGACACTAATACACAGTCTGACATAACCTAAGTCCTGTCCTCCAATCAGCCACCATGATAGCTGGCCCCAGAGCCGGCATATCGGAACTGCCATTCCCGTAGGCCCTAATGCTAACCCTATGTTTGTGTTTCAGGAATGAATACCCAGAGCCCTGCTCTCGAAACGTTCCACACAGGGGACCCATGAGCCATACTACAGGACTCCACCTCCCACTGAGAATGAAATCATACTATTTGGAGCTGCACAAATCCCTCTTCAGGAGATACCTCCAACGCCCCTGGAGGACATGCACACATTCTGTAGCCCTAGTGGACACAAATTCTAGTCTATTATGAGCAAATGCCTGACACTCGCCCTAACTTCAGAATCTGGAGAGCTCGCCTCAGCATCAGTAGATAGCTTATCCATGCTCTACACCCTAACCAGAAACTGAGCTTGGGTGGTCTGAATTCCCTCCCTTGAATCCTGGAAGGCAAGCCCTCTAGACTGGGGACTCTGGAGCCACCGCATAGTAGGCTCCCTGCTCTCCAAAAGTAAACCATCCCCTATGGAACTGCACAAAACCCCTAGGTTAGGGCAAACGTGCCAGCCCCGGCTAACACCCCACTTTCATTCTCCACCCTGGACACTAATACACAGTCTGACACAATCTAAGTCCTGTCTTCCTATCAGCCACCGTGATAGCTGGCCCCAGAGCCAGCATATCGGAACTGCCATTCTCATAGGCCCTAATCTTAACCCTAGGTTGGGTTTTCTGGCATTCATACCCAGAGCTATCCTCTTGAATCCCTCCATATGAGGACATATATGCCATACAGCAGGACTCCACATCTCGCCCAGAATGAAGTCATACAATCTGGAGCTCTGCAAATCTCCCAGAGCAGGAGAAATCTCCATGTCCCCAGCAGGCCACACACACACATTTCGCAGCCCTAGTGGACACAAATTCTACTCTGGTCTGAGCGAATGCCTGACACTTGCCCTAATTTCATACTCTGGGGAGCTCGCCTCAGAATCTGCAGATTGGGGATCCATGCCCTACATCCCAACCGTACACTGAATTAGGCTTTCAGAATTCCATCCCTTGAGTACTGGAATGCAATCACTCTAGATTGGGGACTTTGGAGCCACCCCAAAGGACTCTCCCTTCACTGCAGCAGGAAACTGTGCCCTATGGAGCCCAAAAATACCCGTAGATCAGGGAAAACGTGCACGGCCCATGATGCCACCCACTTTTGTTCTCCACCCTGGACGCTAATACACAGTCTGACACAACCTGAATCCGGTCCTCCAAACAGCCACTGGGATAGCAGGCCCCAGATCCAGCAGTTCGGACCTGCCATGCCCCTAGGCGCTAATCCTAGCCATAGACTGGGGTTTCAGGCATCCATACCCAGAGTCTTCCTCTCGAATCTCACCACATGGGGGAACCCTGAGAAACAGAACTTCTCCTGCCCCTAAGAAGGAATCCTTGCTTTGTGCAGCTATGTATAACCCTCAGAGGTGGATGAAAGATGCGTTGCCACTGAGGTCACGCCCAATTTTACATCCGGCCAGGACACAAAAACCCATTGTGACCATTAGCCTGAGCCCCATTTTCAACATAGCCCCATGGGTAGCTCTTCTCAGAGCCAGGATATAAGGCCTGCCATACCACTAGGATCTAACCCTAAACATAGGTTGGCTCTTCAGGTATCCATACCTGAAAACCTCTCTCAAATCACTCCATAGGGGGGACCCACGAGGCATAAAAAAGGAGCCACTCTTCCTCCAGAATAGACCAATCTATTTGGAACTGCACAAAAACCCCAGAGCATGAGCAAACTCCATGGCCTCTGAGGCCACCCCACATTTGGCAGATGGCCTGGACACAAACTCCAGCCCAAGCGACCTCCTGACAATCGCCTTAACCTGAGATCCCCAGGAGCTCGCTCAGTATCTGAAGATTAGGCCTTCCATGTCCTAAGCCCTAACCCTAACCCTAGCTTCGGTTTTCAGACTTCTGTTCCAAGAGCCCTGGTCCACAAGCACTCCAGAGAGAGAACTCCAGAACCACACCATGGGACTCTGCCTACCCTCCAGAAGGAAACCATGCTCATTGGAGCTGCACAAAACCCCTAGATTTGGAGAAACCGGCACGACTAACGAGGCCACACCCATTTACGAACAAGACACTGGACCCTAATGCACATTCTTTCCCACAGCGTGAGCCCAGTCCTCCTATTAGGCACCTACATAGCTGGCCTCAGAGTCAGCAGATCGTTCTTCCATGCACCTTGTCACTAATGTTAACCCTAGGTTGGGTTTTTAGGCATCCATACCCAGAGCCCTGCTCTCGATCCCTCCATATGGGGACCCCTGAGTCATACAATAGGACTCCACCTCTCACCGAGAATGAAATCATACTATTTGGAGTTGCGCAAAACCCACAGCAAGAGATACCACCATGGCACCAGGAGGACACCCACACATTCTGCAGCCCTAGTGGACACAAATTCTAGTCTGGTCTGAGCGAATGCCTGACACTCACCTTACTTCAGAATCTGGAGAGGTCATGTCAGCATCTGCATATTGGGGATCCATGCCCTATACCCTAAACATAAACTGAGCTTGGGGTTTCAGAATGCCATCCATTGAATCCTGGAATACAAGCACTCTAGGCTGGAGACTGGAGACAGCTCACAGGGTTTTCCCTCCCATCCAGAGGGAAACTGTTCCCTATGGAGCTGCACAAAACCCCTCGATTAGGGCAAACTTGCATGACCCCTGATGCCACCCTAATTTGGTTCTCTACCCTGGACACTAATATGCAGTCTGCCACAACCTGAGTCCCGTTCTCCAATAAGTCACAGGGTTAGCTGGCCCCAGAGCCAGCAGATCGGACCTGCCATGCCCTAGGGCCTAATCTTAGCCCTATGTTGGGGTTTCAGGCATCCATACCCAGAGCCCGCTTCTCGAATCCCACCACACGGGGGACTCCTGAGAAACAGAACAGAACTTCTCCTGACCCTCAGAAGAAATCCTTGGTTTTTGCAGCTATGTATAACCCTCAGTGGTGGAAGAAAGTTGTGTTGCCCCAGAGGCCACGTGCAAATTTACAGGCAGCCCACGACACAAACACCCATTGTGACCCTTAGCCTGGGCCCCATTTTCAACAAAGTCCCATGGGTATCTCTTCTCAGAGCCAGGATTAAGGTCTGCCATGACACTAGGATCTAACCCTAAACATATGTTGAGACTTCAGGCATCCAAACCTGGAAAACTGCTCTCAAATCCCTCCATATCGGGGACCCATGAGCCATAAAATAGGACACTACCTATACCCCAGAATAGGCCAAACTATTTGGAACTGTGCAAAAACCCCAGAGCAGGAGCAAACTCCATGGCCCCTTGAGACTACTCCCACATTGGGCGGATTGCATGGACATGAACTCCAGCCTGAGTGACCTCCTGACACTTGCCTAAACTTCAGATCCCCAGGAGCTCGTCCAGCATCTGTAGATTGGGCCTACCATGACCTAGGCCCTAACCCTAACCCTAGCTTCAGTTTTCAGTCTTTAGTCCTTAGAGCCCTGGCCCACAAGCATTCTAGATAGAGAACTCTAAACCACACCATAGACTCTGCATAAACTACAGAAGGAAACTGTGCTCATTGGAGCTGCACAAAACCCACAGATTTGGAGAAACTGTCACGACTAATGAAGGCACCCCATTCATGGAACACAAACCTGGATCCTATTACACATTCTGTCCTCAGCCTGAGGCCCAACCCCCAGCCAGCCACCCATGTAGCTGGCCCCAGAGTTGGCAGATTGGACCTGCTATGCCCCTAGTTCCTAATGCTAACCCGAGGTTGGATTTTCAGACATCCATACCAAGCGTTCTGCTCTCTAATCCCTCCATATGGGAACATCTGTGCCATATAACAGGACTCCATATCTCCTCCAGAATGAAGTCATACTTTTGGGGGCTGCACAAATCCCCCAGAGCAGGAGAAAACTCCATGGCCCCAGGGGCCACAGACTCTTTTGGCAGCCCCAGTGGACACAAATTCTTGTTTGATCTGACTGAATGCCTGACACACACCCTAACTTCAGAATCTGGAGAGCTTGCCTCAGCTTCTGCAGATCAGGGATCCATGCCCTACACCCTAACCATAAAGGGAACTTGGGATTTCAGAATTCCATCCCTTGAGACCTGGCATGCAAGCTCTCCAGATTAGGGAATCTGGAGCCACACTGCAGGACTCTCCCTGCATTCCAGAAGGAAACTCTGCCTCTGGAGCTGCACAAAACCCCTAGATCAGGGAAACCTGCACAGCCCCTGATGACACCCCACTTTTGTACTCCACCCTGGACACTAACACGCAGTCTGACAAAACCTGAGTCCCGTCTTCCAATCAGGTACTGGGACAGCTGTCATAGAGCCAGCAGATCGTATCTGCCATGGCCCTAGGCCCTAATCCCAACCCTTGGTTTGGGTTTCAGGCAACCATACCCAGAGCCCTCCACTCGAATCACTCCATATGGGGGACGCCTGAGCCACAAAACAGAACTTCGGCTGCCCCCCAGAAGGAAACCTTGCCTTTTTGAGCTATGTAAAACCCCCAGAGTTGGAAGAAACCTGAGTAGCTCCTGAGGCCACGCCCACTTATGCAGGCCGTCCTGGACACAAACACCCATTGTGATCCTTAGCCTGAGCCCCATTATCAACACAGCACTATGAGTAGCTCACCCCAGAGCCAGGATATAAGGACTGCCATACCACTAGGACCTAACCCGTATAGTAGTTTGGGTTTTCAAGCATCCATACATGGAGCCCTGCTCTCAAATCCCTCAATATGGGGGACCCCTGAGCCATAAAACTGGACACCACCTATCCCTCAGAATAGACCAAAGTATTTGGAACTGTGCAAAAAGCCCAGAGCGGGACAAAACTCCATAGCCCCATGAGGCCACCCACATATTAGGTGGATCTCATGGACACAAACTCCAGCCTGAGCGACCTCCAGACACTCGCCTTCACCTCAGATCCCCAGAAGTTCACATCAGTGTCTGCAAATTGGGCCTGCCATGCCCTAAGACCTATCCTTAACCCTAGCTTCGGTAGTCAGACTTCCATCCCAAGAGTCCTGGCCCACAGGCCCTCCAGATAGAGTACTCTGGAGCCACACCTTGGGTCTCTGCCTACCCTCCAGAAGGAAACCATGCTCACTAGCGCTGCACAACACCCCCAGATTAGGAGAAATCTGCACAGCACATGAGGCCTCTACGATTTTCAGAATTTGACCCGGGACACTAATACACATTCTGTCCTTCAGACCAACCTCCAGTCAGCCACGCACATAGCTGGCCGCAGTGTCGGCACATCAGACCTCCCATACCCCTAATCCGTAATACTAAACCTAGCCTGTTTTTTCAGGAATCCATTCACAAAACACTTCTCTCAAGTCCCTCCATATGGGGACCCCTGATTCATACAGCAGGTATCCCCTCTCCCCCAGAATGAAACCATACTATTTGGAGCTGCACAAAACCCCCAGTTTTGGAGAAACCTGCATGGCCAACAAGGCCTCTCTGATTTACAGAACCCGATCCAGGATACTAATACACATTTTGTTCCTCAGCCCGTTGTCCAATCGGCCACCCACGGAGCTGGCCCCAGAGTCAGCAGATCAGAGCTTCCATGCCCCTAGTCCATAATGCTAAGACTACGTTGGGTTTTCAGGCATCCATACCCAGAGCCCTGCTCTCAAATACTTCCATATGGGGCCCCTGAGCCATGCAACAGGACTTCACATGTCCCCCAGAGTGAAACCATAATTTTGGTAGCTGCGCAACAACCCCAGCAGGAGAAATTTCCAAATCCAGGAGGCCACCAACACATTTGGCAGCCCACATGGACGCAAATTCTTATAAGGTTAGAGTGAATGCCTGGGACTCATCCTAACTTCAGAATCTGTGGAGCTCGCCTCAGAATCTGCAGATCGGTGATCCATGACATACACCCTAATAATACAGTGAGATTTGGTTTTCAGAATTCCATTTCATGAGACCTGGAATGCAATATCTCTAGACTGGGGACTTTGGATCCACCCCACAGGACTCTCCCTGCCCTCCAGAAGGAAAGTGTGTACTATGGAGCTGCGCAAAACCCCTAGAACAGGGGAAACCTGCAAAGCCCCTGATGTCACCCCACTTTTGTACTCCACCCTGGACAATATTATGCAGTTTGACAAAACCTGAGTCCTGTCCTCCAGTAAGCCACCAGAACAGCTGGCCCCAGAGCCAACAGTTCAGGTCTGCCATGCCCATAGGCCCTAAACCTAACCTGGGGTTGGTGTTTCAGGCATCCATATGCAGAACCCTCCACTCAAATCCTTCCATATAGGGGACCCCTGAGCTACAAAAACAGAACTGCTCTTGCCCCCCAAAAGTAAGCCTTCCCTTTTTGAGCTATGTAAAACCCTCAGAGTTGGAAGAAAACTGTGTAGGCCCTGAGGCCACGCCTACTTTTGCAGTCCTCCCTGGAAACAAGTACCCATTGTGATCCTTCGCCTGAGCCCCATTTTCAACACAGCCCCATGTTTAGCTCACCCCAGAACCAGGATATAAGGACTGCCTTGCCACTAGGACCTAACTCTTATCGTAGGGTGGGTTTTTAGGCATCCATACCTGCAACCCTGCTCTCAAATCCCTCCATATGAGGGACCCCTGGGATATAAAAATAAACACCACCCAGCCCCCAGAATAGACCAAACTATTTGTAACTGCGCAAAAACGCCAGAGCGGGACAAAACTCCATGGCCCCATGAGGCCACACCCACATTTTGCAGATCTCATGGACAGAAACTCCAGCCTGAGCAAACTCCTGACTTGCCTTAACCTGAAATCCATGGGAGCTCATCTCATAGTCTGTAGATTTGGGTCTGCCATGCCCTAGGCTCTATCCCTAACCTTAGTATGGCCTTCAGACTTCCATCCCTAGAGTCCTGGCTCACAAGCCCTCCAGATAGAGAACTCCCGAGCCATACCTTGAGACTCTGCCTACCTCCAGAAGTATGCCATGCTCAATGGAGCTGCACAAAACCCCCAGACTTGGAGAAACCTCCATGGCCAAAAGGCCACAGCCTTTGACGGAACCTGGCACTGGATCCTAAAACACATTCTGTCCCTCAGCCTGAGCCCTGAACTCCAGTCAGGCACCCACGTAGCTGGCCCTAGCGTCTGCAGATCGGACTGCCATGCCCCTAGAACACAATGTTAACCCTAGGTTGGGTTTGCAGTCATCTATTCAGAGAGCCCTGCTCTCAAATCCTTTCATATGGGGATCCCCGAGCCATACAACAGGAGCTCAAGAATGAAACCATGCTCTTTGAAGCTGTGCAAAACCCCCAAAGCAGGAGAAATCTGCATGGCCCCAGGAGGCCACCCACACATTTAACAGCGCTAGTGGACCCAAAATCTAGTCTGGTCTGAGTGAATGCCTGACACTCTCCCTAACTTCAGAGTCTGGGGAGCTTGCCTTAGAATCTACAGATCGTGGATTCATGCCTAGACCCTAACCATACACCAAGCTTGGATTTTTAGAATTTCATTCCTTGAGGCCTGGAGTGCAGGGACTCCAGACTGGGGACTCCAGGGACATGCCACAGGGCTCTCCATGTTCTCCAGAATGAAACCATGCCCTATGGAGCTGCACAAAACCCCTAGATCGGGGGAAACGTGCACAGCCCACGATGCCACCCCAGTTTTGTACACTACCATGGATGCCAGTATGAAGTCTGACACAATCTGTGTCCTGTACTCTAATCAGCCACCGGGACAGCAGGCCCCAGAGCCAGCAGATCAGACCTGTCATGCCACTAGACCCTATTCCTAACCTTAGGTTGGGTTTTCAGTCATCCACAACCAGCGCCCTCCTCTTGAATCCCTCCACACGGGAAATCCCTGAGCGACAAAAAGAACTTCTCCTGTCCCCCTGAAGGAAACTGTGCTTTCTGGAGCTATGTAAAACCCTCAGAGTTGGAAGAGACCTGTGTAATCCCTGAGGCCACGCCCACTTTTGCAAGCTGCCCTGGGCACAAACACCCATTTCAACCCTTGGCCTGAACCCAAAAGCCCAATGGGTAGATCACCCCAGAGCCAGGATATAAGGACTGACATGCCAGTAGGACCTAACCCTTGTTGTAGCTTGGGTTTTCAGGCATCCATACGTGGAACACTGCTCTCAAATCCCTCCATGTGGGGGACCCCTGAGCGATAAAATTGTACAACACCTATCCCCAGAATAGACCAAACTGTTCGGAACTGCGCACAAACCCCAGAGCTGGAGAAACATCCAAGGCTGCATGCGGCCACCCCACATTTGGCGGATGGCATGGACATAAACTCCAGCCTGAGCGACCTCCTGACCCTGGCCTTATCTTCAATTCTCAGGGAGCTTGCCTCAGCATCTGTACATTAGACCTGCCATATCCTAGGCTGAAACCCTAGATGTAGCTTGGGTTTTCAGACTTCTGCCCTCAGAGTCCTTTTCCATGAGCCAGAGTCGGCAGATTGGACCTGGTATTTCCCTAGGCCCGATCTCTAACCGTACGTTGTGTTTTTAGGCATGCATCCCCAGATCCCTGCTCATGAATCCCTCTAAATGGGGTACCCTACAGCCTTACAAGAAGACTCCACCTGTACTCCAGAATTAAACCTTGTTATCTGGCATTGTGCAAAACCCACAATGTGGGAGAAACCTCCACGTCTTCAGGAAGCAACCTCAACTTCCGGTGGCCCTAGTGGTCACAAATTTTAGTCTGAGCGAATGCCTGACATTTTTCCTAAGCTCAGATCCTGAGGAACTCAACATAGCATCTGCAGATCCGACTTGCCATGCTCTAGGACATTTCCCAAACCCTCGCTTGAGTTTTCAGAATTCATTCTCCAGAGTCTTGGCTCAAAAGCCTTCCAGACTAGGGACTCAGGAGTCATACCACAGGACTCTCCCTGCCCTCCAGAAGGAAGACATGCCCTATGGCACTGTACAAAACCCCCCAGATTAGGAGAAACATGCATGGCCTCTGAGGCCACCACCATTTAAGAAGCCCTCCCTGGATACTAATACACATTCTGTTCACTCATCCTGAGACAGGACCTCCACTCTGCCACCCACGTAGCTAGCCCAAGAGCCAGCAGATCAGACCTACCCTGCGCCTAGTCCCCAGTTCTAACCCTAGCTGTGTTTTCACACATCTGTCCCCAGTGGTCTACTTTCAAATCCCTCAGTATGGGAGATCCCTGAACCAGAAAAAAGGACTTCTCCTGCCTTCAGAACTAATTCTTGTGGTTTGGAGCTTTGTAAGATTCTCAGAGTAAGAGATATCTGTATTGCCTAGGCCACCCCAAATTTTGGAGGACTCACTGGACACAAGCCGATTTGTGCATCTCAGCCTGAGCTGTGTTTACAACTTAGTACCCAAGGTAGCTCGCCCCAGAGACAGCTGATCAGGCATGCCATGCCCCCAGGCCCTAATCCTAACCCTAGATTGGGTTTTCAGGAGTCCACACTCAGAGCCTTGCTTCAAATCCCTCCATATTGGTGACACCTGAGCCATAATACAGGACTCCTCCTGTCCCACAGATTAAAACCTTGCTAATTGGAGCTGCACAAAATCACCATGGCTGTAGTAATCTCCAATGGCACATGAGGCTACCCCCATATTTGGCAGAACTCATGGACACAAAGTCCAGCCCAAGTGAACACCTGACACTCGCCCTAAATTCACAATCCATGGAGCTTGCCTCAGCATCTGCAGGTCAAGCCAACCATGCTGTAGGCCCTAACCCTAACCCTAGCTTGGGTTTTCAGACTTCCGTCCCACGAATCCTGGACCATAAGTCTTCCAGATAGAGAACTCAGGAACCACACGATATGACTCACCCTGCCCTCCAAAGGAAACTGTGCCCTTTGGAGTTGCACAAAACCCCAAGATTACAGAAAGGTTCACAGCCCCTGATGCCACCCCAGGTTTGCACACCACTGTGGACACTAATTCGCTGTCTGACACAACCTAAGACCAGTTCTCCAATCAGCCATTGGGAGAGCTGGTCCCAGAGCCAGCAGATCAGACCTGTCATGCCCCTAAGCCTTAATCCTAACCCTAGGTTGGGCTGTCAGGCATCCATACCCAGAACCCTGCTTGGGAATCCCTCCTTATGGTGGACACCTGAGCCATAAAACAGAACTCCTCCTGTCCTGTAAAATAAATCTTGCTAATTGGAGCTTCACAAAACCAGCAGGGCTGTAGTAACCTTCATGGCCACCTGAAGCTTGCCTCATATTTGGCAAAACACATGGACACAAACTTCAGCTTGAGGGAATGCCTGACACGCGGCCTAAATTTATACCCCAGGGAGCTTACCTCAGAGTCTGCAGATTGGGCTTGCAATGCCCTAGGCTCTAACCCTAGCCTTAGCTTGGGACTTCATAATTCTGTCCTCAGAGTGCTGGTCCACAAGCCCTCCAGATAGGGAACATTGGAATCACAACATAGGACTCTGCCTGCCCTGCAGAAGGAAAATGTGCCCTAGGGAGCTGCATGAAACCCCCAGATTATGAGACAGCTGCATAAGACCCCAAGCCACCCCCATTTACTAAAGCCAGTGCTGGACACTAATATAATTTTGTCCCTCAATCTAAGTCCTACCTTCAGACAGACACGCACGTAGCTGGCACCAGAGGCAGCAGATTGGACCTGCCTTGCCCCTAGGACCTAATCTTAATGCTCTGTTTAGTTTTCAGGCATCCATGACCAGAGGCCTGCTCTTGAATCCCTCCATATGGGGTACACTAGAGCCAAACAGCAGCACTCCAACTGTCCCCCAGAATGAAACCTTTCTATTTGTAACTTCACAAAACCCCCAGAGTGGCAAAAACCTCCATGTCCTCAGGAGGCCACATCAACATACGGTGACCCTAGTGGTCACAAATTGTAGTCTGAGCGAATGCCTGACCCTCGCCCTACTTTCCATCCTGATGTTCTCGTCCCAGCATCTTCAGATTGGACCTGCCATGCCCTGGGCCCTAACCCTAACCCTAATTCAGGTTTTTAGACTTCTTACCCCAGAGTCCTGGCCCACAAGCCTTCCAGACTGGGGGTTCAGGAGCCATAACCACAGAACTCTCCCTGCCCTTCAGAAGGAAACCATGCCCTAAGGAACTGCACAAAACACCCTGATTAGGAGAAACATACACGGCCTCTGAGGCCACTCCCATTTACAGAAGCCAGTCTTGGACACTAATACACATTCTGTCATTCAAACTGAGCCCCGACCTCCACTCTGCCACCCACATTTCTAGATCAAGAGACAGAAGATCAGACCTGCCCTACCCCTAGGCCCTCATTCTCACCCTAGTTTGTGTTTTCAGACATCCCTGAGCCAGAAAACGGAACTCCTCCTGTCCTCCAAAAAGGATTTCTAGCTGTTTCGAGCTGTGTAAAACCCTGACAGTTGGAGACACCAACATAGCCGAGGCCACACCCTCTTTTTGAGGACACACTGGACACAAACTTGCATTGTGACCCTCAGCCTGTGCTCCATTTACAACTGATTCTCCCAGGTAGCTCTCCCCAGCGACATCTGATTGGACATTCCATGCCCCTAGGCCCTAATCCTAACCATAGTTTGGGTTTTCAGGAATCCATATCCAGAGCCTTGGCTCGAATCCCTCCATATGGCTGACCCCTGAGCCATAAACAGGACTCCTCCTGTCCCGCAGAATAAAACCTTACTAATTGGACGTGCTCAAAATCTCCAGGGCTTTAGTAACCTCCAGGGGCATATGACGCTACCCCCATATTTGGCAAAACTCATGGACACAAACTCCAGCCTGAGCCAGCGCCTGACACTCGCAATAAATTCACATCCCAGGGAGCTTGCCTCAACCTCTGCAGATTGGGATGGCCATGCCCCCAGGCCCATATCCTAACCCTAGGTTAGTTTTTTGAGTTCATATCGAGCCTGCTCTCATAAAGCCTAATGGAACCTCCTACCAAATGCCCTGAGACATTGGGGGTGAGTTGGTGGCAATGTTTGCAGCATATGAAAAAGCCATTCCCCTGGGTATTCTGGAAGCCAGAGCACCTTAATGTTGGCAAAGAGCAAGGGTACATCTTTCTGTATCAGATGTCTCCAGCCAAGTAACTCTGTTAGTGGACTACAGTAGAATGTGGGCTCCTGGTTGCAGTGATCCAAATTCTATTGGGGTCTGTCCTCAAGGAAGTGACTTCACTGCCTGAGATCACCTACCCAATTCCACCCTGGAATATCACCTACACAAACAGTGCTCAGGGGTGCTGTCTGCTCATCTCCTTTCGGCATGCAAGGCCACAACTCTACACAGTGACACCAACACACACTTCTCCACAGGCCCCCAAGGAAGGCCTGAGTGCAGCTAGGGCCCCACCTGGCTTCAGACACAAAACTCCACTCTTACCTGTTTGTGACCCTGGATAAGCCATTATGCCCGTCAGGGGTGGTCTGCATTTTGTCTGTACAATACAGATGATTGTGGCATGAACTTTATCCACAAGTCTACAGGCATATGTGGAAAAATATGTATGATATGGAGGAATGGTGTCACATGCAGGAAATAACTCTAAGCACGTTTTCCTCCTCAATTTCTCTGAGTCTGCTACTCCTCAGATCCCACCCTACAGTCCCTAAAGTGTGTGTGTGTGTGTGTGTGTGTGTGTGTGTGTGTGTGTGTGTGCATGCACAGTCGCTCCTGTGGGCACACATCTGTTCATCAGTGCTCACATTCTGTCGTCTGAGAAGGCGACAGCCCCATCTATAGAGGGGTGGGCCATACTTTTCCAAGACCTTAGGCTTTCTAATTTTCAAAGCAAACCCTAAAGAAAGGATTGGAGCTTTGGAGCTTGATGGTCAGAATCGACTTTACCACTAGAGACTTCATATCCTGTGCTGAGAGCTATTAAATCCTTTCTAATGGGTGAGATGTGGATAGGGGTCCAAACAGTGGGTTGCCATGACCTGGGCTCCCCCTCAGACAAAAACTTCCTGGAATGCCTCCTGTCTGTGATATCAATGCACTCCCTCACCCTGAAACCATCTCCATGTCTGTAGCCTCTGCCTTCAGCACAAGTTTTTGCAGAGCCCTCCAGTGAGTCCTAGGTGCATCGAGGGCCCCAAACTTGAGGACACTCACAAAGAGCTGGGTTCATGTTGGTTCAGCCTTCTTAAAAGTCTGTGATTCTGAGCAAGGCACTAAACATGCAGCGGTCTTCACATTCTCCACCAAGTGGTTCCCTGAAATCTCATATCCTCTTTTATCATCTTTGTGTAACCCTGCCCATTGGAGTGTGGTCTGGATTTAATGATTCCTTCCATTCCACAGAACATGACCCCATGACCCAAAAGCCCCATCTGAGATTTAGTTCTAAAAGCTCATTGCCCATCCAAGCCTCTGACCCTTGTTCTCTCTGATCCTCACCCTGTAGTACAAGCCCCTATGCTGAACCTTGAAACACACATATGGGCCCAGGTCCTAACAAGGAGGTCCAACAACAGACAGAAGAATTCACGCATTTTCAGATGGACGGAATCCTGCCAACAATCTGAGGTATGTGAGCTCAGATTCTCAGTGAAGCAGATCCTGCATTGATGTTATCAACAGCCCCAAAGTACTGAGGGGCCCTGGCAGGAGCCCCTAGGTAAGCACTCCTGGATTCCTGTACTTAAATACTCCTCAGAGAATGTGAGATATGTTTGTTGGTTAAGCCACTGAGTGTGGGATAATGTGGTCACACAGCACGAGGAGCAGGGTACTGGTCGTGTCCACCTGCCCCAGGCCATGGCCCTCCTCCCTTTCCTCTGTACTCCCATCTTCAGCTTCCTCCAATCACTCTGGCCTCTTTTCTAACCCCAACTACGAGAACATCATATTCCGCTTCCTAACCTCTGCACCATGGTGCCCTCTGCCATTTAAATACACTCAGATTTGTGCAGGGCTCTCTCCTTCTTTTCCTGCCACAGGAATTCTCAATGTCACCTCAGCACAACCTTGTCAGACCGCTCAAATGGAGGAGCTCAGGACCCAGTTGTAGTCCCCTGCTCTTTTCTTATAGATCAAATATTCTTTTCATTCACCTTTTCAGTTCAGGTTTGTCCATTGTCCCTCTAGACCCTGATCACCTAGAGAGAAAAAACTAGTTGCCTGATTGGCACTGGTACCACCTATGTGCTCAGAACCCAGTGGCTGAATAAACAGGAGGGAGGATCCTGCACACCACCATCCAGCTCTATTGTCCAAGCACAATCGTTTTGGGTCATGTGTAAGTCCTGTTGTTTTCTTTTGTTTCCTACATCAACTCCGTGTTCCATGTGGTGCTAAAACTCGACCCTGAGATCAAGTACCTCGTGCCCTACTGACTGAGGAAGCCAGGTTCTTCTTTAATCATTTTCTCTAGGTTCTATGCTGATAACTATTGAAGTGTACTTGCTGATTTCAACATGTTCTAGTTATATTCCCTTATGCTGAATTACCAAATAACTCCCCCAAATATGGTAGCATGTTACCATAGATTTCCCCACATGACAGTGCTGAGTAAATCTTCAGATTGGAGGCTGATCTCCTTCGTGTGGATTTTCAGGAGCGCATAGTCCTTCTAACATGGGACCTCTCACTCCCTGAGTTGTCATGCACCTCTGATGGCATCAGAACAAGGGGGATGTCCTTGAACTAAAGGTGTTCAAGTGGTGAGAGTTGTAGGAATCAGACAGAAAGAAACAGAGACTTATGGCACAGACATACTTATCACTTGAATGATGAGAATCAAATATTGAAAATGGCTCAGTTGTTCCACGATGGGGCTTTAAGTGATGTCACTGAGAATGTCCTAGGGGACAGCAGTGACAGTGTCTATCTGCGGTGGGCACCTCAGGTAGAACAAGAGCCCAGCCAACAACTCTCCCTGTCTAACCCCCCCAGTATTAAACACTACCACACACACACACACACACACACACACACACACACACACACAACCCAGAGGGAAAATCATGGAATCGGGACATCATCCATTATGTGATATTATTTCGTGGAAGAAGGAAAGTGTCTTCTTTTCTTCATATTTGAATCATTATTTTACTACAAAACCACAGCCCGGCTAAAACCTAAAAAACGATTGACTATTACTTGACTCGTTAGAAATAAATGGGATGATTTAAGGTATGATTTTAATATTTTTTATGAAAAGCCCACTAGAATAGTTTAAACATAGCCTACGCAGGATAAAGAAATAATTTAAAGGTTTCTCATGGACCCAAACATTTCCCCAGTTTCTGCCATTCAGGGTTTCCATATGAAAGGGAACACTAACCAAGATAATGAAAGTAGTTTGCTTTGGAGATTTACATGATGATTGTTCTTTCAGGAAATTTCACTGGTAATAAAGTGTCATTTTATATAAGACTGAAGAAAAATACGTATCGTCTTATGTTCTGTAGCCAGACAGAAAAGGCCATATTGTAGAATTCCAGGCACATGAAAATCCCAGACGAGGTAAAGTACCAACGACAGAGAGAAGGGCAGTGGTTGCAGGGACTGGCATGAGGGAATGAGCAGTGAGTGATCAGTAGCCCAGGTTTCTCTGTGATGGAAATGTTCTACTAGTAAATAGTTGTGCAACACTCTTACTGTACTTAAAGGCACCTCGATATAACATTGAAAAGGATCAGAGTAAACGTTTAAGTGATCACAATTTCTACTTTATCTATATGACCAACATCTATGAAGCCCTTATACAGGTGTATGCAAAACACAAAAATTACTAAAAAGGCAAGGACAGGGTAGGGGAATCCTTCCAGCCAGTTCCAGCCAGCATGAGATGCTGCTTGGGGGCTAGCATGAGATGTTTGGCTTGTTATTCCACTGAGATAGCTGCTTGTTCGAGCCCCTTGAGATCCCCAGGAGCAGGGGTAGGTCCCTGCTGGACATCTAGGTCAGGAAAAGGGGCTGACAACTCGTCCATCTCAGGAGCGTGAATTAGAGCCCTGACTACTACCTACACTGGTCCCAACAGGGGAGGTGGCTCCACTGCTCTTTCTGAGGTTTGAGATCCAGCAGCAGAGATGGGATGGGCCAGCTTTTTCCCTGAAAGTACAGCGGGTGACCCAGTGGGAGCTGGGCGAATTTCCTGAGGTGGTTCAGGATCTTGCTATGGAACTAGTGCTGTAGCTCCATGAAGAGAAGTATGATCACGATGATTGAATTCCCATGTCCCTTTGAAATAAAGGAAACTTTTCCCATGGCTCAATGTTGTCTGTGTCCAAGAACCAATCAATGTCCAAGAACCAATCTGTGTCCAAGAACCATGGGGACATGGATCTGAGACTACTCACTCCTCTCGGCCCAGCTGCACTCTATGGAGGCTTACTCAGTGTGGCTCACCCAGTACACTCCACTGGCCCACATCATTCATCCCATCCCTTCTCATACCCAGACCCTGTCTCCATGGGCTCAAGCTGTTGCAGCTGAGAGAGCATGACCTGGGCATGGTGATCCAAATCTGAGCCTGGCATATTGAGCCCCAGGTATGCCAGCAGCATATTCAGGCTGGGAAACACTGGGGGCTGGGACAAAATCCTCTGGATATTGTCCTTGACGTGTATTCAAGATAGAGGAGGTGGCCCTGGGAAGAAACTGTTAGGCAGAGGGATCAGAGGACAGGCCACCTTCCAATCCAATGTCCCAGGGAATCCCTGTGGGAACCTGTGTCCCTGGGCTTCCAGCTCCTGTCAGAGGCCACAGTCCTAGTCCTTGTCCACCTGCGATCAGGCAGTACTGCCTGAGGCAAGCCTAGTCACAGAGGACAGGGTGGCAAAACCCGCTATGAGTGTGAGTCCTTGATCAATGGTGTTAGAATTTCTGTCCTTCGTAGGGGAACTGGACACACTCCTCAGTCTTTCTCCTTGCACACTTGCTACTTAAATTCAACTGCATGTTCCCAGGGAGGGGTGGTGTCTGTCCTCTTAATTACTCTCACTACACACACCACTGCTCTGTGAACAGCCATCCAAAGAGGAAACAAAGGGACTGTCTCTAGCACTGACACTATTCTCCCACTAGGTGTGGAATGTCCCATCCCTGAGCTCTCACTGGCTCTCCTAAGCATCCTCTGAGCACCCAGTGTCCAAGTTCCTACAGATTGATGAGTGTGATGTTTCCCACAGCCTCTGTTCTTGGTCCCAGGATTAGGGTAGAGACAGCGCTGGGAGGGGGCAGGAAGGGGAATGATTCTCTTAGGGGCTAAAGCTGTTCCCCAGGGCCCCTCTGCTCTGCCACAGTTCCCACACCCACAGTTCGCCTGTGCCCCTTCCTTTCTCCAGAGGAAACTCTCAGACCTTTACCTTTAAGGAGGAATCACAGATGTGTGGGATGAGGGTCCAAGTTTCCCTCCAACTCACAGTCCCCTGGCTGCCCTTGAGGAGACCATAGGCCTCCTTCATCAGCCAAAGCTAATTCACATATTCTGTTGCTCCTAAAATTCACCCATATATAGAGGAGGGCAGGGGGCAACTAATGAAATGCCCTGTGGATGTTAACTCTCTTAGTGTCCAGGGTCACTGAATGCAACCCCTGACTAGTCTTGGGGTGCTATCTGATCTATGCAGGGTTCACAATCAGCTCCTATAGGAACACATGCACAGAGTGAAGTTTCCTGAATGGTTGCTGAATGAAAGGGCACCAGCCAACTCATCACAGATACCTGAATGAGCCTGGGTCCCCTGATCACTACCAGAGACAACTGCTCTTGTTTCACCCAGGGACAGACCACAGATAGAGTCCCAGATCTCTTTTTAAATGGCCAAACAGCCCAGATCAAGTCCATAGTGATAGTGAGGGTAAGGCAGAGGCTTCGTCATGACAAGCAGGACAATGATAAATGAGTACAACGACAGGCCTTCTAACAGACCTTTGCACAGGCCCAGGCACCCTGGTGCACTTTCATTTAAAGACCCCACTGAGTCCCTAAAATAGCTCTGCCTCAGTCAGAGGAGAAAACAGAGGCTAGGGACGTTTTGGGACATTACCAAATCTCATAACGAGACCGTGGCCAAATACCACTGGGCAATTAGGCGTGTGGTGTTGACCTTGCAAACAGGAGGTCCAGCACCTCTTGGGTGGTGGCAAAAGCTCGGTATGAGCCCAGAAATATGTTGACATAGCTGAGATTTCCTCCTAGGACAGCAGGCTCCATATGTACTTGCTTCTTTAGCATGTTGGCCCTGTTGGTCCATAGCACGTGGGTCTCACTCCTGTTCAATGGAGAGCCATTTTCCCCCTGAGGTGAAACAGAGGATTCATGAGACAGTGCTATAGCCACCATGAGGGTTAGTGGTTGGAGCACAGACCGAACCCCCAAGATCCCAGTGACTTATGGCAAGAGGTGGAACTATTGGGCCCACAGTCATAAAAACAGTCAGGTGACTGGGTGATTACTTGGCTGAATTCTAAGAGTCATGGTTTTGGCTCAGGTCATTATCTTCATGTCCTGAGATCGAGCTAATCTTAGGGCTGCACACTGAGGGCAGAGTGTTCATGAAGATTCTGTCTCTCCCTCTGCTTATCCCGTCTCCCCCTATCTTTTCCAAATGAGTCAATCAACCAATGAATTAATAAGTCTTTATGAAAAAGGAAAAAAATGTTCTTGGCATCCATACAAAGAAGTAAAGTAAGTGAAGCCTGAACTTGATAGTATCTCAGGTCAGATTGAGAGCTGCGTACTGATAGCACCTCCCTGCATGAACGGCACTGATCCTGTGATTTCTGAATACATATCCCATTCTTGATATGGGAACACAGAGACATTTTTAGGTGAGACAACCCAGGGAAATTAGGGCATGTAGGATGTTTTCTGCAGCAATGGGAATCGGCAACAGAAGCAAATCCTATCAAGGTCTTGCAGCAGTGAATGGTTCAATGTCTGTGATAAATGACTGTCATTCTGCAATGTTGTGCAGCACAGTGAGGTCCATTCTCCTGGCCCTGGAGGAGCCCCAGGGATGTGTTCCCTCACAAACAAAAGACAGAGCAAGATTCATAGTACCATGGGCCCCTTGTTCTTTGGGTAAAGTCTCCCAACTCAACATGATCATGTGCAAGACTTGCAGAATGTGCAGAAGGACTGTCAAGACACGGGAACACCTGCCATCACAACTTAGGAAAATGCATAACACAGGGCAAAAGGATTCTTGATGAATGGGATGAGACAACATTTAGAGTCTCTTACCTGATATTCCTACAACTATGTAGACAGTGATACTGCATTTGGCCAAGACAGGGACAGAGCCATGGAGACAAGTTTGGGGAGGCGATGGGGATGCAGATTGATGTGGGTTCAGGACTTCAGTGGAGTGCCCAGGGCAGGACTAGGCTGGCTCTGGGATTTGGGACATTTTTTTTCTGCTTTGGGACCATGGGGGTTGGTTCTCTCCAGCACCTGCACTCACCCTGAGCCAGCGCTGGACTCAGTTGGCTCTGTGGGGCACCTTTTTTTTTTTTTTTTTACACTACATCATTCTTAAAGGGATTATCCACCAAGATGATCTAACAATTGTAAATATCTATGCCCCCAATATGGGAGCAGCCAATTACATAAGAAAACTATTAATCAAGATAAAGAGTCATATTCATATGAATACATTGATAGTAGGAGATCTTAACATGCCTCTCTCAGTAATAGACAGATCATCCATGAAGAAAATCAATAAAGAAGCAAAAGCATTGTATGACACATTGGACCAGATGGAAGTCATAGATATATACAGAACATTCCACCCTAAAACAACAGAATACTCATTCTTTGCAAGTGCACATGGAAACTTTTCCAGAAGAGAACACATACTGGGCCACAAATCAGGACTCAACCGATACCAAAAGTCTGAGTTTATTCCCTGCATATTCTCAGATCACTACGCTTAGACACTGGAGCTGAACCACAAGGAAAGTTTGGAAGGAACTCAAACACCTGGACGCTAAAGACCACCTTGCTTAAGAATGCTTGGATCAACCAGGAGATCAAAGAAGAACTTAAACAATTCATGGAAACCAATGAGAATGAAGACATGTCAGTCCAAAACCTATGGGATAGAGCAAAGGCAGTCCTAAGGGGGAAATACATAGCCATCCAAGCCTTCCTCAAAAAAAAAAAAATTAAAAATCCCGAATACAACAGCTGTCTCTACACCTTAAAGAACTAGAGAATCAATAACAAATTAAACCAACTCCACACACAAGACGGGAAATAATCAAGATTAGAGCAAAGAACAATGAGGTAGAAACTAGAGATGCAGTAGAACGTATCAATGAAACTGGAAGCTGGTTTTTTTTAAAGAATCAATAAGATCGATAAACCATTGGCCACACTAATCCAAAAGAAAAGAGAGAAAGCTCAAATTAATAAAATTATGAATGAAAAGGGAGAGAACACAACTAATACCAAGGAAGTAGAAAAAATCATCAGAAGCTATTATCAACAGTTATATGCCAATAAGTTAAGCAACCTAGAGGAAATGGATGCATTCCTGGAAAAAAATAAACATCCAAATTTGAACCAGGAAGAAATTGACAACCAGAATAGACCGATATCTAGTAACGAGATTGAAGCAGTGATCAAAAACCTCCCAAAAAACAAGAGCCCAGGACCTGACAGATTCCCTGAGGAATTCCACCAAACTTTCAAAGAAGAAATAACACCTATTCTCCTGAAAGTGTTCCAAAAAATTGAGGCAGAAGGAAAACTTCCAGACTCTTTTTATGAAGCCACCATTACCCTGATCCCCAAACCAGGCAAAGACCACACCAAAAAGGAGAATTTCAGACCAATATCACTGATGAATATGGATGCTATGATTCTCAACAAGATCCTAGCAAACAGGATCCAACAGCACATTAAAAAGATCATCCACCATGACCAGGTGGGATTCATCCCTGGGTTACAAGGCTGTTTCAACATTCGCAAGTCAATCAATGCGATAGAACAAATCAATAAGAGAAGAGAGAAGAAGCACATGGTCCTCTCAATTGATGCAGAAAAAGCATTTGAAAAAATCGAGCATCCATTCCTGATTAAAAGGCTTCAAAGTATAGGGATAGAGGGAACATTCCTCAACTTCATAAAATCTATCTATGAAAGACCCACAGCAAACATCATCCTCAATGGGAAGAAGCTCACAGGCTTCCCATTGAGATCAGGAACACGACAATGATGCCCACTCTTACCACGCTTGTTCAACATAGTATTAGAAGTCCTAGCAACAGCAATCAGACAACAAAGAGAAATAAAAAGTATCCAAATTGACAAGGAAGAAGTCAAACTTTCTCTCTTCCCAGATGACATGATACTTTATATGGAAAATCCAAAAGACTCCACCCCCAAACTACTAGAAGTCATACAGCAATTCAGTAACGTGGCAGGATACAAAGTCAATGTACAGAAATCAGTGGCTTTCTTATACACTAACAATGAAAATACAGAAAGGGAAATTAGAGAATCGATTCCATTTACTACAGCACCAAGAACCATAAGATACTTGGGAATAAACCTAAGCAAAGAGGTAAAGGATCTGTACTCAAGGAACTACAGAACACTCATGAAAGAAATTGAAGAAGACATAAAAAGATGGAAGACCATTCCATGTTCTTGGATCGGAAGAATAAACATTGTTAAAATGTCTATACTACCAAGAGCAATCTATACTTTTAATGCCTTTCCAATCAAAATTCCACCGGTAGTATTCAAAGAGCTGAAGCAAATAATCCTAAAATTTGTATGGAATCAGAAGAGACCCTGAATCGCTAAGGAAATTTTGAAAAACAAAAATAAAACTGGTGACATCACATTACCTGATTTCAAGCTTTACTACAAAGCTGTGATCACCAAGACAACATGGTACTGGCATCAAAACAGACACATAGACAAATGGAACAGAGTAGAGAGCCCAGATATGGACCCTCCACTCTTTGGTCAAATAATCTACACAGCAGGAAAAATATATAGTGGAAAAAAGACAGTCTCTTCAACAAATGGTGCTGGGAAAATTGGACCGCTATATGTAGAATAATGAAACTCGACCATTCTCTTACACCGTACACAAAGATAAACTCGAAATGGATAAAGGACCTCAATGTGAGGCCAGAATCCATCAGAATCCTAGAGGAGAACATAGGCAGTGACCTCTTTAATATCAGCCACAGCAACTTCTTTCAAGATATGTCTCCAAAGGCAAAGGAAACAAAAGCAAAAATGAACTTTTGGGACTTCATCAAGATCAAAAGCTTCTGCACAGCAAAGGAAACAGTCAACAAAACAAAGAGGCAACCCAAGGAATGGGAGAAGATATTTGCAAATGACAGTACAGACAAAAGGTTGATATCCATGATCTATAAAGAACTTCTCAAACTCAACACACACACAAAAGATAATCATATCAAAAAATGGGCAAAAGATATGAACAGACACTTCTCCAATGAAGACATACAAATGGCTATCAGACACATGAAAAAATGTTCGTCATCACTAGTGTGGGGCAGCTTCTTGTCTATCCAGGTGGTAGAGCAGAGCTTCTTGTCATTCAGCTCCTGCCCCATCTCCTGTGTGGAGCTCTATAAAGACAGTGCCCAGATGCCAGGCAGGAGGCCTCAGTGCCCTTTCTAGCTCCCTTTGCTGGTCTTCAGACACAGGACACTTCCTTGCAGATGCACCATTCCCAGTATGCACACATCTCCATGAAGGAGAGAAACGTGACACAGTTTCAGGGCCTTGGGTGTGCTCTGGCACAGGTAAGACAGACTGCACAATCGTCTTTCCACCCTGCCCACCATGACATTGGGGTGAACATAAAGGGATCAGCAGGGTTTCCACTGTCCTGCAACCTCCTCCAGCCAGTGACAGAAGCCCACACATATCTCTTTTTAACCAAAAATCAAGAGGGGGGGTGGGGCTGCCATGGGATGGCTCAGGGGGTTGTCTTGTCCTGGCCTAAGCTCCTTTGTATTACTTTATGGAGCCTCCTGCCATTGCCCCGAGGTATTGGGGGTGAATTTTGGGCCAATGTCTGCAGCAAGAGAAAAAGAGTTTCCCCTGGGCTTTCTGGAAGCCAGAGGAGACCCGGGAAGTAGGCATGGTACAATAGAACACCTTTCCGTAACAGATGTCTCCAGCCAAGTATCTGGTACAAGACTACACTAGAATGTGTGTGCCTGGTTGCAGGGTTCCAAATTATGTTGGGGTCTGTGGTCAAGGAAGTGACTTCACTGCCTGAGATCACGTACCCATGTCCACCCTGGATATTATCACCTACACAGACAGTGCTCAGGGCTGCCATCTACTCATCCCCTTTCTGCATGCAAGACCACTTCTTTACCCAGGGACACCAACACACCACTCTCCACAGACCTCCAAGGAAGGGCTGAGTGCAGCCAGGGCCCACCAGACTTCAGACCCATCTCTCTACTCTTACCTTGACCCTGGATATGCCATTTTACCTGTCAGAGGTGGTCTGCATCTTGTCTGTTCAATACCAATGATTCTAGCATGGGCTACCTCCCGATTTCAACAGGCATATGTAGAATAATATGTATGTTATTGGAGGAGTGGTGGCACAGGTAGGAAATACCTCCAAGCTCCTTTTCCTCCTCAATATCTCTGGGCCTACTACTCATCAGATCCCTAATGGGGTGTATGTGTGTGTGTGTGTGTGTGTGTGTGTGTGTGTGTGTGTGTACAGTCACTCTTCTGGGCACACATCTGTTCATCAGTGCTCACATTCTGGAGTCCCAGATGATGGTAGCCCCTCTACAGAGGGGTGTGCCATAATTTATCAAGACCTTATGCTTTCTAATTTTCTAAGCAAACTCTAAAGAAGGAATTGGAGCCTTGGGGCTTGATGGTCAGAATCCACCCTTACCAGTAGAGACTGCCTATCTGGTGCTGAGACCTATTACCTCTTTTCCCATGGGCGTCATGTGGACTGGGGTCCACTCAGTGGGTTGCCATGACCTGGGATCCCCCTCAATCAAGAACTTCCTGGAAGGCCTCCTGTCTATGATATTAATGCTCACTCTCAACCTGAAACCATCTCCATGTCTGTAGCCCCTTACTCCAACACAACTTTTCTCCAGAGCCCTCCAATGAATTGCTAGGTTCATCCAGGGCCCGAACTTTGAGGACACTCACAAAGAGCTGGGTTCATGCCTGGTTCAGCCTTCTTAGAAGTCTGTAATTCAGGACAAGGCACTGAACCTACAGGGGTATTCACCTTCTCCTCCCAGTGGTTCCCTTAAATCTCATATATTCTTTAAAAAACTTTGTGTAACCCTGTTCCTTGGGGTGTGGTCTGGATTTAGTGATTCCTTCCATTCCACAGAACATGGCCCCAATGACACAAAAGCCCCTTCTGAGATTTAGTTCTAAAAGATCATTGCCCATCTCTTTTTTGCCTCTGACCCATGTTCTCTCTCAGATCCTGACACTGGAATTCAAGCCCCTATGTTGAACTTTGACACACACCATGGGCAGGTGATGTAGCAATGAGGGCCAACAACAAACAGAAGGACTCAGGCCTTTTGAGAGGGACAGAATCCTGACAACACCCAAAGTGAGCTCAGGTTATCAGTGAAGTAGGTCCTGCCATGGTGTTGTCAACAGCCCCAAAGTACTGAGGGGCTCTGGCAATAGCCCCTAACTGAGCACTGCTAGATTGCTGAATTTAAAGTCTCCTCTGAGACTGTGAGACAGTGTTTGCTGGTTAAGCCCCCGAGTGTGGGGTAATGAGGTCAAACAGCACTAGAAGTAGGGTACTGATACAGTCCTCCTGCCCTGGTGCATGGTCTTCCTCCCTTTCCTTTGCCCGCCCCCCAGCATCCTCCTTTCTAGCACCCTGGCCTCCTTTCTAACCCCCATTCTGGGAACATCGTGTTTTGCTTCCAATCCTCTGTACCATGGTACCCTCTTCCGGGCTAAATACAATGCTATTTGTGCAGGGCTACCTTCTTCTTTTCCTGCCACAGGAATTCTCAATGTCATCTCATCATAGCGTTGTTGGATCCCTCCTCTGGTGGAGTTGAGGACCCACTATAGTCCCTTACTCTTGTCTCATGGATCAAATGCTCCTTTTATTCATCTTTTCAGTCATGTTTGTCCATCTGCACCTCTAAACCCTGAGCTCCTAGAGGGAGAAACTGTTTGCCTGATAAGGACTGGCACCACCTGAGTGCTAAGGTCCCAGTGGCTGAATGAACAGGAGAGAGGATCTAGCCTACAACCGACCAGGCCTATTGTCCAAGCCCAATTGATTTAGGTCATGTTCAAGTCCTGTTTTCTTTTGTTTCTTACATCAGCTCTGTGTTCCATGTGGGGCTCAAACTCATGACCCTAAGATCAAGTACCTCGTGCCCTACTGACTGGGGAAGCCAGGTGCTTCTTTGGTCATTTTCTCTAGGTTCTAGGCTGATAACTATCTACGTTTTCTTGCTGATCTCAACATGTTCTAGTTATATCCCTTATGCTGAATTACCAAATAACTGCCCGAATTATGCTGGCATGTTGCCATGGATTTTTTAACATGACAGTGCTGAGATTGGAGACTAAGCTCCCTCATGGGGTCTTCCAGGAGCCCAGAGTCCCTCCACCATTGGCCTTGTCACTCCCTTGATTGTCAAGCACTTCTGATGCCATCAGTACCAGGGGAATGTCCCTGAATTAAAGTGTTCAAGTGGGGAAACTTGTAGGAATCAGACAGAAAGAAACAGATTTGTAGCACAGATGTACTTATCACTTGAATGATGAGAGTCAAATAATTGGAAATGGCTCAGTTGTTCAATGATGTGTCTTTGAGTGCTGTCACTGAGAATGTCCAAGAGGACAGAAGCAACAGTGCCTGTCCACTGTGGGGACATCAGGTAAAAGAAGAGCCCAACCCCAAAACTCTCACTACCCTCCACCCACAGCATAACACACACACACACACACACACACACACACACACACACACACA